>PVIC010005737.1:0-56723 GCA_004025085.1 Thryonomys swinderianus
TCAAAAAAAAAAAAAAAAAAGAAAAGAAAAGTAGCAGTAGAAGTGAAATATACAGGGACTTAATAGCTATGAAGTCTGAAAATCCTGCCCCCCTCAAAGTTCTGTTTATTTAGTATTTAAGATGCTGCTGATATACAATATATACTTGTAAATATTTCTTGAACAAGGGAATGACATTAATAAATAATTTACTCTTATCAACATAATTTCAAGGAAATAATTGGATACAGTTTATTTTAGTCTGCAACTTTTTGTTGTTTGGCAGTGGGGAATGACACTCAGGTCCCATACATGTGAGGGAAGCGCTTTGTCACTGAGCTACTTCTGCAGACCTGAAATGTACTTTATATCCATTTTAGAATGATTTCTAGTACTTTTTGCTGTTCACATGTGGTGAATAACATTTCAACTATGGATTGAAAAACCTTTTAATCTGACCCAGAAAGAAAAAAAATGAATTATCAGATATTCTTCCAGGTTCATACTCTCATAAACCTGTAGTGAATAAATGTATTAAAGTGAACTTAATTGATCATGAAATATAGTATGAACTGTGCCACATACTGAGGAGAATAACCACCCTTTCTGCTAATGTTCTTCACAGGTGAGTAAAAACTATGTGTTTGGACTTCAGATGAAGGCCAGCTAATCACTGCAAAGATTTTGCCATAAAATACATGTAAAATCTCTCTAAAACAAACCTTGTTATGGTGCACTTGAGTAAAGTAGGCGAAGTCTCTATAAAACATTTTTGTTAGGAAATTAAACAAACACTTTGGCAGTGCCTTATTTTTTTTGACTCATTGTCAAAAACACAGATTGAAAAGATGATGAGTATTGATGAATAACTGATCAAATATATTTTGTATTATTTATTTTGTAAATAATATTGGGCTTTATGGGTTATAAAAAGAGAAATTACAATAGTTTACTCTTCACTTTCTTATACACCTTCGTTGATTGAAGTCGGAAATAGATATTTATATCTGATTATTTAATATTATGGCTGTGAAGAATCTGAGACATGTATTTTTTTTGAAACTTAGAATATTTTTGCAAGTATTTTCTCTATGCTTGGAACTATATTAATACCATGACTTGTTCAATGTAGGTGGGCAAATTTTGTATGACTGTCACTTAACATCTTACCTTGCTTCTTTTTCTCCTAAACTGAAATCATAAGATGTGGGTATTTGTGGAGATATTGAGCTTCTAGTTATTAATAATATTGGGGGATGTAAGGAATATTGAGGGATATCATAGGATTGTTTTAAACCCAAATATGTACATTTACTAATTTTTTTATCCAGTCTCTATATTCTTTGCCCATATTGCCAGCAGTCAACATAATACACTAATAATCTATTTTATAAATCGTTCACTGCATAACGAGCCACCTCCAACTTTAGTGGTTTACAGTAATAATAACCTATCTCACTGGCCCACATTTGGGCTAATGTTTTTCATGGCTCATTTTTGAGTTACTCATGATGCTGTGGTCATCTGATGGCTAGATTAGGACTCAGGGGACCAACATTGTCTCAGTTAAACGTCTAACAGAGATACTAGCTGCCAGAATTAGAGTTTTGAGTTCTCTTCCACTTGATCTCTCCTCTGCCAATTGCCTACTAACAAGATTTCATCACAGCTTTGGAGTATTCAAATTCCAAAACCAATTCTGGACTCAAAATACATGGCTTTGTTTTTACCACAATTATTTGAATAAGTCACAAAGCCAGATACAAAGAATGGGTGAAAGGGAATACAGCTTCTGAAGGAAAGATGGTGATGATGATGACATAAGAAAGGACATGGACACGGTAAGGTCTATTTTACTGCAGCTTATTATCATACACTTTACAGCCATTCCATCTCAGACTTCATGAGTCCCTCTGGTCCACATGGAAGAAGAACACTTCCCCAAGTCTCTTTAAAAATCTCAGGCTTACAGCTCACTCAGGCTCTGAGCCTAGAATCCCATCATCTAAATGTGGATTACACTTTCACATAATCTATAACAGTGAGATTATGGATGACAAGAAACTGCAAGGGACAATTCAACTGCAAAACAACAACAACAACAACAAGATCTATAGCAATTATTTGCTAAAAACATTGTCCAATTTGAGAACTAAACACTATCATGTGATTAATGTTGTGCTCTTCCAGAAATGACTCCTTAATATATTATTCTCTTTGCTATTTTTCTGTATCTTTTCAGTTTGTTTCCTTCCCATGTAAAGATAGGGGCTGAGAAACCTCTTCCCACACTAAACTATAATCCAAGACAATACAGCATCCCCTGAACTCTGTGGGTTTCCTCTGTATCAGATTGCATATGACCTCATTACACACAAGGAACACTAAATGCATCCCAGAGCATGCCATTTTTTACCTTGGCACATGTCTCAAGGATGTATAGGATAATACTTTAAAAATAGAAATATTTGTGTCTACCTAAAAGCGTCTACTAGGGTCCACATTAAAGCTCTTTGAGACTTTTTACAAATGATGTCCAATGGACATAACCTTGATTCAGTCGTAACACTGGAGTATTTTTTTTTAATTTGACAGTTACTGACTTACTGGAGAAAACATTCTGGGTTGCATATTCTATCCTAATTATGCACCTTAATTAATCCTCTCCTGTCTTAGAGCATTTCCTTTCATGTTAAAGAAGACAGTTGAGGCTTCATCTGGACTTTTCCTTCCTAAAACGATACAAGACCATTATGTGTATATACTATTTTATACATTAATGTGGGTCAAGGTTGCTGATTTATTTCTGTGTCCACCCTGATGGTCAGGACTCAGTTTGAATATTCTGTACCCCAAGGGAATAATTCCCTTTCTACTCCTCATAATTTCATTCTACGCCTCCCATCTGAGCAGAGAAGGCCAAGTGCACTCAGTTTTTACAATTGCAGCAGCCCATTCTCAAGTACTAATTTCAGCCTCAGTTATCTCATGGTGTAGAAAAAAAAATCACCTTTCAATGCCATAAAATAATACAGACTTAGTGTCTCTAAAGAGCTTCTGACTTACCAATATGGTACATTCGTCTGCTTGTCTTTCCAAGGGATCACTCACCTTGCTACTGTCATTTAATGGCTAGACTGGTGCTGGAACTTTGAGAAGGTTGTGTTACTTTGGCTATAAGCTAGAGGAACTTGGCCTTCCTCCAGCTGACCCCTCACCTTCTCTGAGGCTTAACGGAACTTCATGGTGATTTCATGGCTCCAACACAGACGTTGAGCTAAACATTTATAGCGATTCTATACATAAATTCTGCCCAAAGATAATGGGCAAACAAGGCAGAAAACCAGTGAAGTGGGTGGTAAAAAGCTTCCTCCCTGCAGATCTGCTAGATCACATTATAAAATGTGTAATGAGGTGTGACAGAAATGCCGTCAATCTATGAGGTGGAGGGACCAGGGTTGCAAGTTTAAGTCCAGCCTGGGTCATTTAGTAACTTAGCAAGAGCTCATCTTAAAATTAAAGACAAAAACTGAAATGATTGTGGATGAATGGATTTGACCCCCCCAGTCCCACACAGAAACAAAAGTGTTATGTGTAAGAAAGTATAATTTACAGTACATCATTCCAACCAACTATCACACTATCCTTCTCTTTTAAAGCACCACTGCAAGTGTATAGAATTGTCATTTTTATTTAATATTTTATTATTGGGCAAAGGTAGAATCTTTAAGTGATGAGATCAAGTGGGAGGGAGGTTAGTCATTGAGAGCATGGCCTTGAAGGAGATATCAGGATACCGCCTCTTTCTCTTCTCTTTGTGTTCTGGCCACTAGAAAAGCAGCTTCCTTTGCCACACACTCCTACATGCTGTGTTTCTTACCACAGGTCCCATGATAGCAGGCTAGTCAGCTGTGGATCAAAACCTCCAAAACTGTGGGCCACTGTGAACCTGTTCTCTCTTGTATGTTTATGATCTTAGGCCTTTATTATAGTAACTGAAAGCTGACTAATGCAATACACTATGATTAACAATGAAAGGTTTAGAAACATTATGAATCAAAGAAATAAACTGCACTTACCTATATTTAAAGACTGTTTTCTTCCTGCCTCCCCTAGAGCATTCCAGAGAAGTTTAATAGCAGAAGAAGGAGAAGAAAACAATTTGCAAAAAAAAAAAAAAAAAAAAACCCTACAAGTATTTAGTGAGCACATGGAAGCATCACACAGAAAGGTACAGTGCATTTGTCAGTGTCCCTCTTGACACCATTTGCTAACTGCTTATTTTTATCTTCTTTATGCATCATTTATAAACCCTTCTCTGCAGTGTCTCACCTAGTTTACAATTAACATCTCTCCCTTAGTCCAGAAAACTCAGAGTCTATACCTCTCTGTTGTTTTTTCTCTTCATTTTTCTCACTTACTTTTCTCCAAATTTAGGGCTGATTGTAATAGTAATATATATGTAATTCTTCAGTGCACTAGGTCTCAGTTTATTGTTATTGTTGCAAAGCAGCACAAGTAGGTATTCTAGTTAATTTTAATTGTCATTTTGACTGGGTTGATAGCTGCTGTGCTCACTCGCTGCTGTGAAGAGTACAACTTTGTCATACCCCTTGGTAGGATATTACTGCCATGGAACGGACTGACCATCAACCCACATTTCTGGATCTATGGGCCAGGTGAACTATAGCCTCCTGTAAGTGTCTATGAGCTATTTTGTCCCAGAAATGGGAAAATTGCTCAATATATTCAGTATCGGCATCATTCTTTTAAACAGCAACAAGGAGAAAAGATACTGCAGTTTGAATTTGCACTTCCTGTTTCAGTACTGTCAGTTGCTATCTCTAGAAGTATGAATGGGCAAGAGAGCAGAGGACAGGAAGTCATCCTAAGGGTCTAGGGACACACAGCAGTGACCAGAAATAACCCAAGAAGAAAAACAGGAGACTGAGACCACTTTTATTTTACACCAACCCCCTCTTCGTTAAAGGAGAAAAAAAAATAGAACTTTGGTGTGAATATCTCAACTGTTTTTTGACTCAGCTATTCATTCAGATTTGGGAAGGTAACACAGGCTTGTTCTCAAAAGGTACAGAAAAATAGATACTGACAACTCTTTTAGAAAATCTGCTTTTGATTTTAAATTTAAGTTAGAGACATATTTTGTTGATGAATTTTGAGTTGTGAATTATAGCTCCTAAAACTGTACATTCTCAAGAGCTCACTTTAATATACAACCATGTAAAAGAAAAGCAGTTACATTATGACTTCATTTACCATTTTGAAACAGAGCAGAAAACATTCAGGTAAAGAATATTGGGAAATGAGCTGAATTGTGTCTGTGCATCCATCTCTACCTAGGAATTCCTACTGTGGATGCCTCAAATCTATTTTAGAGGAAGAACATTTCAGAACACTCTAGGGTTAGGGCTTGCATAGTATGTGGAAATGAAAATGGAATTCATATCATTCACTAGTATTCTCAAAGTTTTCATATTTTTGCAAATATATATATATATATATAATTTTATTATACAATTCATCTGTAAACATATTGAACATCAAAAACATAGTGAAGAAGAATAGATCAATTTTGAAATTTGTCTTGAAAGTCTACCTTTTCTTCTTGCCCTGATAGAAGACTGACTCTTGAGGCTGAGATTCAGACCTGGTATAATAATCCTTCAAAGCATTTTATTAGCCATGTAGGTTTCCACACCAGTCCCAATATCCAATTCCGTTTTGGGGAAATAGCTTTTACCTCTTCACAGGGGAGATAAAATCACAGTATGAAGGGCGAGGAAATCAAAAAAGATATTGGTCAGTGTTACCAGTGCAATCACTTAACATTTGCATTTTTAATCTCATCCACTTGTCACTTAAAAAACAGACCACTCTCTCTTGGCCTTTCTATTTATTTCTCTTTCAGAGAGGTGATGTCTTATGGAAGTCTGTGGAAGAATATGAAAATGTCCTAGTTACTAGTCCACTTTATGATAAATCATTTTCAGATACAGTGTGAGCAAAAAATGTTTAAATAAAAAACATGCAATGAAGAAGTACGTTGCCACTAATGTTCCCTCCCTGCAAAGAGAGAGATACTCTTTCTTGTTTTGACAGTTACTCCGGCATTCTTTTGAAGCAGTCCTGGAAGTGTTCTTTTATGAGTGTCTTTAGTAATGTTTTCACGGCTGCCCTTGTGTTCTGAGTCGACTCAAAATATCTACCTTTCATAACCATTTTAACTTGGGAGAAGGGCCAGAGGCTGCACAGTGCTAGATCTGATGAAGCTGGAGGAAGATGCACTCCTGTGTTCATGAGCTTGGCTTTGTGTGTGTGTGGAAGGGCACTTGACAACATTTGCCATTTTTTTTTAAATCACATCTTAAATCGACACTAAGGGAGGCCTCCAGAACTGCTTCAGAAAGGACAGAGTGATGGGATTAGGGTTTTTGAGTTCAAGGAGAGCATTTTGAGCAGGACTCACAGCAATGCATTTTACTGTAATAAGCTTCTATATTCTGATACTCTAGCTCTGTGCCACTCCTTAGACATGTAGCTTGTGAGAATATTTCTTTTAAACAATCTATAAGAAGACTTACAGCTGGACTTTATGATTTTAAAATATTGTGCTGTTGCTTTCTAAAGGTCCTATAGAATAGAGACTTTAGACTGCTCGTGTCCAAAGAGTAACACACCACTTCAGTAGCTGTACCACTTTGGGCAAAAATCCTTCATCTCAAAATTCTCTGCCTCACGCTCTTTATGAGTGAAACAAAAGTCATCGTAAACATTTCCTGAAGGTTTAAGGACTAAATTATTTTTTTTGCACTTAGAAGAGTGCCAGTCATAGAGCGGTTTTTCAGAAAATGCAAGTAATATTGTGATTATTACTTGGGTCAATCTTAAAAGGAACAGGAATGTGAGTATTTGGATTGCACAGGGTGACCTTTAATACGACATTGATTCACCAAGCAGCATTTATTTCTCTTTTAGTGTACAGCTGAGGACAAGGTGGACTGGGAGAGGCTGACGTAGCTCTCCCAGGCATCACACCCACTCTGGGCCGCGTCTTCCCCTGGGCTTTGGGCTCTGCTCTGCTAAAAGGGCACCACTGCCCTGCAGTTCTTACTTCCCTACTTTCTTTTCCTTTGTTACACAGGAATCTGTGAGAATTTCATTGCAAGACCATCCAGGAGGAGGGGAAGCCAGGGAGAAGACCAACACCTGCGGAGATTCCCAGTCAGAACCAGAGCCGGGCTCCCCCACGGGCCTGCGGGTAAGGATCGGGTTTGGCCGCCGCCTTCTCCCATGTTCTGTCCTGGCTGCTCCATTTCACAAGATGACAAGCACACGGGGCACCGATTGGCTAAGACACTCAGCTCTGTCTGACTTTCAATTATTGAAAATTCCTTCCAGATTCAGGCCTTAGGTTGTCTGTCAATCTTAGTTTATAAGGTCATAAATTTACATCTTTTCTGTCTGTACAGAGCGAGAGAGGAGGAGAAGTTTTGTACAGGGTTTCTAGACAGAGGGCATTTTGGGGGGAATGAAACTTTTTTTTTTGCCTAATTATCCAGTTTATTTTGCTCTTTTTAAAAATTCAGCCTAAAAATTTGGATGTGAACATGATCCAGGAATAACTCTTCCTTAAGCAAATAGAGTGTGTTTTTTAATAAAAAGCACATAGAAATTTAAACTAAGAATTCTAAGGTTTCCAGAAAACACGTTACCCTCTCATGAAGTTTTCTTTTGGGGGTAAGTGGCTGTGACCCCCTGAATGTAAACAAACTCTAAGATGTCACTGGTCATAGCTGAGTATTATTTTTAAGAATTTCAAATATTGTAGGGAGGAGATTCTTGTAGCACAACTAGTATTAAATATTTGAACATCTCTAGGGCTCTTTTTCTTTTCTCAGGATGATTCAAATAAAAGAGTAAAAAATAAAGTATCTTCCTGGCTGAAAAGTCAAATTCTAAAATGAATATTTTGAATTTGGGGGGGATTTTCGTTTGTAAATCTGCCACTAATCAGGGAGTCATTTCTGTGGTTGGCCATTATTTTGAAAAACTGTTTTATGACGTTTTGATTTTTCAAAATACTGCTTGACAGCTTTCTTTGGAATGCCATTTATGCTGACTATACTTGTCAAACTACCTACGCAAAGGGAACTTTCTGGGAAAAAAGCACATTGTTTAAAAAAAATGTCATAAGATACCTAATTCTGAAAGGAAGCAGACACAAAGTTAATTCCAATATTTGCATTTAAATGAATGATGCAAGGTAAATCTCTGCTCCAGAGGTCAACTATTTAGTGCTTTTGGATCCAACAATTTTCTGGGAATCAAAATGATGAAGCTGGGGAAAAGATGTATTAAGAAATATACTGTTTTTAATTCTGATCTTAAAATCATCTATTTTATTCATTTAACCCACTAATTAATGAACACCTACGATATTCTGTGTGATGAGCTACTCAGTGGAGAGATTTGGTGATATATAATGTAAATAGCATCCCTTCCCTAAAGAAAGTACTTGCTTACCCTGTGCCATTAAAATTCTCTGAACTTGAATATAATAATTGGAAAACATGAAAGAAGAATAATCTGAATTCCATAGACACGATAATATTATACATCTAATATAGATATTTTGAAGATAATTTATTGAAAGTAGAGGAAGTATGTATTTGGAAATTAAGGTGGGTATTACAAAATTTTCATAGGTGAAAGCATGCATAATTTTAGCAGACAAAATTCTGTCACAAATCATAATGCACATATGTACAAAGAGCATGCAACACATTTGATAAAACGAGTAAAATCTCTAACTCAGTGTCTCTTGAGAAACAGTTAAGATCAACCATAGTTTGAAAGAGGTCCTTCTTTCCTACAAATAACACTCACTCCATATTCTGTTGGCATTTTGTAGAGATGATTTGAATCCAAATTGAATGGTGATATTATTCAGCTAATTTTCTCTCCACTTCTGTGTTTCCTTTCCATTAATATTTTTTGTGCATTTATTCCACAATTTTTAACCAATGCCTTCTTTTGAAGAGTGATATTGGAACTAGCATGTCTTAAATGACTTAATGCTTTTTTAAGATTTTGCTTCTTTTTCACCCAGAAACTATTAAGTACCTGATGGAAGAGTTGAATGCCATCCCTAAGGAGAAAATGTTTCTAAGTTTTGGCTCCACAAACTTCTTCCTGCATATGGGATTTTTGTACAGCATATAAATCAAGACAAAACATCAAACTATATGATCAGAGGCATGTATGATTCAATGTAAAACAACAAATGTAAATGAACTGCTCATGAAAAAAATGTTTAAAATTTAAGAATATGCACACATGCACACAAAAACCTATCATGACTCTTCCTTGGGGTGTGTAAAGCCTGTTTCTTGTCTAAATGTTATTAAGTCCTAACTTGAAGAGTGAGAATGTTAAATGCCCATGTGAAGCAAAGGTCCATAAATTACCAAGTAAGGGAAATAGGTTCAGGGGATAATAGTTTTACTTCATTTTGCTTTAAAATATCTAACAGTGTCTATTAAAAAATAGAGAAAAAAATGGAACATGGAACATTAGAACTCTAGATGTATTGTGCTGCAGAAAAGCAATTTGAGTTAAATAAATTAGTTGAGTTTCCCTTTTCATGTGAGTCACTGTTTTTCATTTGTGCTGGAGGGAGTGGGATGGGAAGGAGAAACTAGGTTTCTTGTTAATGTGCTCGTTTCATAATGCTTTCAGCAAACTTTGAGTGAATACCCTGAAAATTACATCATAACATACACAGTGACTTAACTGATTGGTGAGGTGGTTGTTTGTAGTCCAGGGCCAATGTAAGAATAATAAGTCCTGAAGAACATAATGCATCATCAGCTTTATCCTGCCACATCCAACTGAAGCTTTTACATCATAGAATGATGATATGAGAGAGTGTTTATCTATTATCATATTTTGTCACCAACTTTTTCATCTCTATTAGCAATGATGATTTCAAGGTCTCAGTTACCTGAGATGGACAAGTTATCAACAGACTTCGTTGAAGTTAGTGATTTTTAATCTGCTTTCTCTCAAGCTTGAAGTAAAGTTGTTAATGCAAGAGTCTAATTTGACAAATTTAAAGTTATTTTTTTTCCTCTCTCTCATTTTTTGCTCTCTAGGAAAAAGAAAATAGCTGTGGTAAAGAGCAAAGATAAAATCCAAGGCAAGGGCTTAGATATTTAAGAGACTTTAAAAATCTTCAAGTAACGAAGAGCGAATTATCTTCTTAGTTTTTCAGTGAATACTACATTTTTCCTAAACACAAGTTTTACTAATACATAAACAGTAAAATGAAACATAAAAATGAATTTACCTGTAATGTATCTCAAAGTAATCTTCATTTTACAAACGTGTTATATGAGATGCTTCAAATTTAGATTAAATATATTGCAATTTCCCATGTAACATATTCTGTATATTTCTGATGTATAGACTTATGGAATTAGTTGCCTTGCTTGATTCTCTTTCATATTTTCCAATAGTATTTATAATTAATCACATTTTGTTTTTGTTGGTTGCTATTTTGTTGTACTTTGCTTTTAATGTCCCCTCCTTAGATGTCTCAGCCAATAACTGCACCACAGCAACACTGATTTACCTCTCATGGCTGTATGCTGGCCTTACAACCCATTACTGCCCTCCACAAGTCAAGTGTTGGACCTGTAGAAATGAAGAAGTAGAGTTTTGGTTTACATATGTTGACGTGAACAACTCAGTTGCACCCGTTAGGAGGGTAACTACTCAGCTCATGATGAGTGAGTAGGTCATCCAACAAGAAACAGAAAACACAGCAATGGGCCTTCTTTGGAAGCTGGTTAGC
The DNA here is from genome assembly GCA_004025085.1 of Thryonomys swinderianus. NCBI lineage: Eukaryota > Metazoa > Chordata > Mammalia > Rodentia > Thryonomyidae > Thryonomys > Thryonomys swinderianus. The sequence continues at coordinate 10,856 of PVIC010005737.1, forward strand.
AAGGTGCTGACAGCTTAATGAATGACTTGTCTGGTATGACAGTAGGACACCTTGCAATGCCAAGAGCAAATATTTGAAAGACTACGCAACACAGGAAATGTATGCATGTTCTATATATAGGACACTTAGATTGCCTGTATCACTAACAGATGGGCAGCATTTGAGAAATCTTATTTTATAATGTGCAACATCACTCCTGTCAGATACGCTTTGAGATCTTGGGACTAATGGAGCATGACACCTTGGGTAAAATGAGAATACCATTATATGAATTGAGGGGCTGGGAGTTTGGGGGGATAGATGAGTTCAACAGAGAATATTGCCCAAGATTTTTTTTACAAGTATGTATAAATCTGACTTCATTTATAATTTAATAATGTGCATTCCAGGCACCATGTCAAATGAAATAGGTAAGTAGAAAAAGATCTTCAAGTAGCAAACACTGAATCATATTTGGTGAGATGGTTCTGGATGAAATCAAATAGTGAAACCACACCTGAGAATCCAACTGTTCAGAAGACTGAGAAATTCTCATCCTTGTGACCTACCTGAGGGATCCACCTACATCAGTGTGGAAAAGCGACAGTAAGCAAGCTACTGAAGAGTAACATTATGTATCAGTGACCTCACCTTTGCATTGCGAGTCAGATAATTCTGAACAAAACCAAAACAGAGAGGTGACTGGTATAATTAATGGATTGGTCTTCAGATCTCAACTTTCATCAGTGTTGTATGAGTTCTGTAGATTGGTTAAGCATACTAAAAAAGTGCAGGGAAAGTGCTTTAAATCCACCAGGATTGGAGTAATGTTCATTTTAGTGATGCAGGTTTAAAGACATAGGGCTCACAGAAAAGATTCGGAGATGTTACCTACTAAAGAAGGGCAAAAAGTTCATAAAGCTGTGATCCCGCTAAAAGTCCATTAATGCTAGCACATTAACAAGGCTATGAGAAATATCTCATAAGGACATAAATCCAATTTATCATGCATCTGTTTTTCTTTCTTTTATTTTAACTTTATTGACACATTAACAAAAACAAAGCAAGTTCTGGCAAACATCTTCCCACATCAACAATGGCTCAGAATATATTTCACTCTGACCCTCTACCTTAATATACAATGTAAATGATATCGAGATACATCCATCAACCCTCCTACCCTATCCACTTACTTCCTTTTACCCGCTTCCCCTTCCTCACACCCCTTCTGCCTTCACCATTTTTGTTTGTATTTCACAACAGCTCTTATACACTCATACTTTCAATTTCTCAGATGAGAGAAATTATTAGCTATTTACCCATATGTGTCCTATTCATTTCACTTAAGGGTGTGGCCTCCATGTACATCCATTTAGATATAAATGTCTTAAGCTTATCGTTCTTCATGGCTGAGTAGTACTTCACTTTATTTTAAAAAGTCACCTTCTTTCTGGAGTCACCTGTTGATAAGCATTTGAATTATTTTCCTGATCTAGCTATTACAAACTGAGCTGCTTTAAATGTGGTATGCACATATTGCTGTGGTGTGATGTTTTCATTTCTTTGGGGAATATATGCAGCAGGGAAATACCAGGGCCAAATGGGACCTCTAATCTTAATTTTTTGAGGAATCTCTATACTGCTTTCTACAGTGGTTGTACCAGTCTACAATCCTGCTGGAGTCAAGAAGGGTTCCTTTCCCCCTATGGCCCCACCAGCATTTATTATTGGTTGATTCATGATAATAGCCATTCCTTATGAAGTGAGATGAAATTTTAGCTTTGTTTTCACATGAAGTTTGGGGAATATGGCCATTTTCAGTATATCAGCTCTTCTTACCCAGGAACAAGGAATGTGTTGCCATTTTCTGATATCCTCCTTAATCCTTTTTTTAAAAGAGTACTGTAATTATGAGAGTAGAAAACTTTTACTTCTTTTGTGATGTTGATTCCTAAGTATTTCATTTTTTGGATGCTACTGTGAAATGAATTGTTTTTGTAATGTCTTTCTCAATAAGCCTATTGTGTATACAAGAGGGCTACAGATTTTTAGGAATTGACTTTGAATCCAGCTACTCTAGTGGATCTAGCTATTAAATCTAGAAGTCTTTGGGTGGAGATTTTGGGGCCTTCCATGTACAGTATCATGTCACCTGCAAATAATAACAATTTAAATTCTTCTTTTCCAATCTTTATTCCTTTTATTTCTTTTTCTTGTCTGATTGCTATTGCTAATGTTTCCAGAACTATACTGAATAGGAGTGGTGACGGAGGACATTCTTGTCTTGTTCCTGATCATAGTGTGATAGACTTTAGTTTTGACCATTTAGTATGATTCCTGCTGTTGTTTTTTCATGGATGGCTTTTACCAGGTTCAAATCAATTTCATCTACCACAATTTTCTGGCAGGTTTTTTTTTATCATGAATGGGTGTTGTTTCTTGTCAAATGCTTTTTCTATATCTATTGAGATGATCATATGGTTTTTTGTCCTTGACTCTGTTAATATAATGTATTACGTTTGTTGATTTACCTATGTTGTACTAATCTTGCATCCCTGGGATGGATCCCACTTGGTCAGGGTGTCTAATCTTTTTGATTGCCTTCTATATTTTATTTGTGAGAATCTTATTGAGGATTTTTACAACTATGTTCATTAGGAACAATATGCCATAGTTCTCTTTTTTTAGTTGGGTCTTTCCCTGCTTTCAGAATTAAGGTAATACTGGGCCAGAGATTTAGCTCAGTGGTTCCAGTGCCTGCCTCACAAATGCAAGTTACTGAGTTCAATTTCCGGTAACCACATACAATGCTGGGTGAGGTGACTTACATCCACCAGCAATTAGTACCACATACCACAGTGCTGGCGTGGTGGCTCAGGCCTGTAATCCCAGCACTTGGGAGGCAGAAATGGGAGGATTGCCAAGTTCAAGGCTTGTCTGGGCTACATAGTGAGCTCAAGGCCAGCCTGAACTGCAAAGAAAGACCCTGTCCCCCCAAAAATAAAGAATTAAGGTAATACTTGCTTCCCTTTCAATTTCATTAAAGAGTTTGAGAAGTAGTGTGATTAGCTCTTCCCTAAATTTCTCATGGAATCCAGCAGTGAAATGAGCATGACCTGGACTTTCTTTTGTCAGTAAGTTTTTAATTATGTTTCCAATTTTGTTGGGTGAAATTGGGTTATTTAGAATTATTAAAAAATAAAAGAACCAATGACAGGAAAATATCATGGCATGAATAAATCAAGACATGTCAATTATATCCATCAATGTCAGTGGCGTTAATTCACCAACTGAAAGAAATAGACTGGCAGAATGGATTTAGAACCAAGATCCAACAATTTTCTGTATACACGAACACAATTAAAAAATCCATAGACTGAACATAAAAGGATTCAAAACAATTTTCCATGCCACAGGCAACTGTAAAAGCCAGAAGTGGCTATCTTATCTAAAGACAAAATGATTTCAAACTGAAACTAATTAAGTGAAGCAGAATGTCACTATATTCTTGTCAAGGAAAAAATCCAAAAGAAAAAGATGACATTCAAATATATATGCACCAACTACTAGCACATCGAGTTATGCAAAACAGATATTAACACACAAAAATTCAAACAAGCACTAACACAGTAGCCTTGGGGGACCTCAATATTCCACTGCAGCAAATAGATTAACCAACAAAAAAATCATCAATGAAATACAGAGCTGAACCAAAGTTTTGAATAAATGGACTTAGCGGATGTTTACAGAGTATTCCAGTGTACAAAATCAGAATATACATTCTCAGCTGCACAAGGACTGATCTCCAAAATTGATCTTATGCTAGCTCTGAGGACTTGTTTAAGTAAATGCAAAGGAATCAGAGTTAGCCTTGGTACACTGTCAGACTATAGTCCCTTGAAATTGGAGCGGAAGAGCAAAAGACATTCCAAGAACCTCACTATCACATGGAAACTGAGCAGCATCTTTATGAACAACCAACAGATCACAGACAAAATTAAAGAAGAAATCACACAGTTTCAACAATTAAAGGGTAAATACAACATACCTATGAGACACAATTATGGGATACAGTGCAAGCAATTCTACAAGGGAAATTTATAGCAGTGAACGCTTATACTAGGAAAATACAGTGAGCTCAAATAAATAACCTAATGCTGAATTTACAGCTTCTAGAAAAAAGATGGGCCAGCCATAGCCCATGCTAAGGAGTAAATTATAAAGATCAGAGCAGAAATCAATACTACAGAGACCAAGAGAACAACAGAACAAATCAAAGAGTTAGTTCTTTGAAAGAACAAATAAAATTGACAAACCTTTAGCTAACTTCGTTAAAAATAGGAACGAAAGGCTCAAATATATACAATTAGGAATGAAAAAGTGTATAATTACAACAGACAGAGCAGAAATCCAGAGAATTACCAACTCCTACTTTGAGAAACTGTACTTCAAAAAAGACAGAAAACATAGAAGAAGTGGACAGATTTCTAGGCATGTACGAATTACCACAGTTAAAGAAAGAAGACATAAAAACGTGCCAGTTTTTCCTGGCATATGGCTCAGTGCCAGCCACTCCATTGCCTGCCTCACTTCACAAGCAGCCTTCAGAAATGTGCTTTGTCACATGCCTGGAAGGAAAGGTCTACAGGATGGCGTGTTTAGCTCTCTGTTCGGTCTCTGCCTACTCTCCCAACAGGATGGGCTTCTCTATACCTGGCTGAGAAGGCATTTCTTCCCGCCACAGACCAATGCTATAGGAATAAAGGGTTGCAGCTGGTAAGAGATCTCATGGAACTGGCAAGATAGAGGTTTCTCACAGCTGTGAGGTCTGCTTTCTCTGTGCAGCTGGGTTTCCACATCTGGTGCAAATGCCTTGGCTGAAGCAAAAGAATGTTATCTGGCTTTGAAATCATCAGGACACCATCACCTGGCCACAGGAACGGATTCAATTAGCTGAAGCATCTCAACACTACCGAAACACGGCTCCTGTGACATATCCCGAAACAGTGCGTCTCTCGAGTTCAGCCCACGTCACCTCTGAAAGGTTCAGTTTTGTAGACAGGTTTTCACTACATGCTGTAAGTAAACTGTTTATCAAAGTGCAGAGTCCAACACGAAGGGATTTCATGCAACAAATTTGGTCCTGCAGATCGCCTTATCATCCCTTCTTTCTTTGCAAGGGAAGTTTTGCCACTAGGCTCGTCAGTTCTCAGACTGTGGCTGTTAAATTTCTTCATGCTACCTGGGTGGGGAAGCTAGGTCGGTCTGTGAACACCATGAAATGGTTGTAAATACTGGATCTCAAATACATCACTTCTTTTTCACTCTCTCTCTTTTCATTCAGTCCAGGTGTTCATACTCAGTGATGTCACCAACATGGTACATGGAGGCAACATTTAAACGTTCTTATAAACCCTCATTGGATTAAAAAAAATGGTTCTTATTGACTTTTGCAATTAAACTGGGTAAGGTGTAAACCGTATATGTCTCTTAGTTTAAAAACAAAAACAAACCATCAAAACTTGATTACCTGCCTCACCTCAAAACATATTTAAACCTTTCATCTGCATTTGTTTAAGATGATAAATCTAATCTTCTCACTAGATTCTTTGCTTACTTATCTGAATATAATCATTTATCTAAGTTTGTATCCCTGTGTTTATCAACATTTAAAACACTGTACCCCTGTGTTTATCAACATGTAAAATCAACAGTTAAGAGCAGGTTCTGGTTTTGTATGTCTGAAGCACAACAGAGCTTCTGCAGTTTTAGACACTGCACTGTTCTGTAGAATTTCCCTGACAATGGCAAATTGATAGGTGTCTCCAAAATGGGATTTCCAGAGCAATCTCAGAACACCAGAATGTTTCTGATAAAGTGGATCTGGTTACTCAGAGAACATTCTAGTCCTAGCACCAGTCATATTATCACCATCTCTTTACCGATCACAGACAAATTTCTTTGCTCTGATAATACTCATGAGTACAGATTTTAAAAACGGGTTTAAAAAAGATTAAACATGTACTGATAAATATATAAGGCAAAACAGGACAAACTTTGAATCTACAATGAATGCATTATTTGTTCCTCTGTAAAAGAAAACATCCCGGGGCTGGAGATTTAGCTCAGTGGTTCTGGAGCTTGCCTTGCAAGTGCAAGGTCCTGAGTTCGATCCCAGTAACCACATACAAGGCTGGGTGTGGTGACTCACACCCACCAGCAATCAATACCACATACCACAGTGCCAGGCGTGGGGGCTCATGCCTATAATTCCAGCACTCAGAAGGCAGAGACAGGAGGATTGCTGAGTTCCAGGCTTGCCTGGGCTACATAGTGAGCTCAGGGCCAGCCTGAACTACACAGCGAGACCCTGTCTCAAAAAAAAAAAAATAAAATAAAATAAAAATAAAAATCTGTTTTGGGCCGAAGATTTAGCTCAGTGGTTCCAGCGAGTGCCTCACAAGCACAAAGTCCTGAGTTCGATCCCAGTAACCATATACAATGCTGGTCGTGGTGACTCATGCCCACCAGCGATCAATACCACATACCACAGTGCCGGGCATGGTGGCTCATGCCTATAATCCCAGCACTCGGGAGGCAGAGACAGGAGGATTGCTGAGTTGGAGGCTTGCCTGGGCTAAATAGTGAGCTCAGGGCCAGCCTGAACTACAAAGCGAGACCCTGTCTCAAAAGAAAAAAAAAATCTCACCTTAATTTTCTTTCGGATGAAAGTAAACCCACTGCTATGCATTTCTTACAATAAAATATTATGTCTGTTAGACTAACAAAGAGATTAACCTCCCTAAGGTCAAAATGATAATAAGGAATAATGATTTGCATATCCACAGTTGTAGCAAATAAAATACCATGCTTCTAAAAAACTTTGAGTTTACATTACAGTTCACCTGTGCTAATTACCCTAGTTTTCTCTCTTATATTATGCTTTTGCAATAAAAGACTTAGTTTATTTTTTTTAGTTAGAAACGAACAATAAAACATCCAAAATTGATCACCTTCCCAACGAATCCCAAAATAGCTTTGTAGTTTCAATCCCCAGTTGTCCTGATTTCTTCACAAAATAACTTTGTTGTTTTTAGAGAGAAACAGTTATTTTCACAATTTATCTAAAGAGTAGGAAGATGGGAACCAAAGCATTTAACCAGGGAGGATAGTCATAAATGAAAATACCATTTAGTTCTAAGGTTAGACTGATTAGGTCCATTTTCTAGTATATAACTTAATTACTTAACCTATGTTCCTCAATTTCCTCACATAAGGAGAGAAAATAAAACACACTTATTGACTCCGAGTATTTAAGGCAAAGCCTCTGAACCATTACTGAAATCAATATATGGTAAATAATTAACACATGTGCATGATTATTTTATTATCATCATCATTTTTGAATTTTCAAAGTCTGTCTTGGGTGGTGGCTGAAGAATAGGATTCATTGAAGTGATATATCCTTTGAATTTGTTAGTTTTGTCCACAGGCTAAATCTGCAGAAATCTGTTGCTCCTTGAAATGCTGCAGACCAAGTTCTCCCCCGGCTCTAATCCTCTCCAAGAAGATAGAGCAGTTAATGAATTCGCTTGACATGTCTCCTTAAGCTATACTGTCATCAGCAAATTACCCCCGAAGAATATTATAAATGCGTGTTACGGATTAGAAACCTTGTCCTTCAATTCCTTCCTCTATCCTCTTACCTCAAAAACTTGGATATCAACTACCAATCAATTTAGCTCCATCAGACAAAGCTTAGCCAGTTGTTTCATATCCAGAATGGTGTGCGAATCCTACAGAGTAAGATTTATGATTTTGTTTCTTAGGATTATCAAATAATTTCAACTGTAACAATTATTTCAAGGAAAAACAAAAGTGATCAGCCTACCTTCAGAGTCACTGTAGGGTTGGAATCTCTACTGATTTGTCTGTGGTTCTTGTTGAATTTACTTCCAAAGTGATGGGATTAAAAACGTGACAGAATAGTATGTATTGTGTTATTTGTTAAGCAGGACTTACATATGCACAGGTAACATTATTAATACTTATAAATATATATGTATATATATATAGATATGTATATACCTGTATACACACCACACACACACACACACACACAAACACACACACACACACACACATAGTAAAGATTAAAACCAAAGTAACAAACCGACTTCTTAAAACAAATTCATATTTTCTTCTGACAAATGATTAATTTATAACATTATGTCTAGCTTGGTGTTGATGGAATAAAGGACAAATTTTAATTTTTTATGCAGTGAACCTCAGAAAATTCAGTATATTGCTTACCATCTCAGAAGATCAACTAGGAAAAAAACCCACAGTGAATTCAGGGTTTTTTTTTGCTTCTCAATGAACACTAACATTTAGCTGGACTTCCTTCTAGCTCTTTTCACAGCTCAGGTTAAAGAAAACAAGGCAAAGGAACTAGATAATCACTGTTGTCCCTTGATTTCAAGGAAAGTGTGTTTTGCATCATTGTCTCTGAAGGGCGTGTTTTGAGTGCTTTCTTTGGCCCACTTAAGACCATCTATACAAATAACTGCACAAACAGGGCTTTCCCATGGATATTTTTGCTTTTGGTGGTCGGTCATTCCTCTGGTTCACCTTTCAAATGCTTTATTTAAATTTTCTTTTTATAAACCTTGTTTAAAGTGGGCTTCACTAATATCTAATTGTATTATGTTAAAATTAAAACAAAGTGGATGCTAAATTTGTTAAAAGGCAGAGGAAAGAAAACATGCATAAATCTCTACTTCTTTCCAAGTGTCCTGTAAATTTATATAAGAGAGGAAAAGAGAAAGAGAAAATTTATAAAAGTGAGTAGAATGAATAGGTAAAGAGACAACAGTGTGAGAATGTTGGGGTATACAAATAGTGATAACCACAATGAATTCTAATTTGATAGTAAGAGAAGCTCTGGATTCATCTTGGGTATATTGCAGATATTCTTCCCCAATTTGAACTAATAACAAAAGAAACTCTGGAGCTGAGAATAAAGGGAATATTACTAAGGCACGTTTGGTTAAAAATCTCAAAAAGAAGAACTGGATATGCAGATTCTCTTTCCAGGTTTTGCAACCTAGAGACCCTTCTTATGAACAGTGGAGATGGAGTCTCTGGAAAGACTCAGTGAGGCGGGCTCTGGTCTGAGCGGTGTCATTAAGGGGTAATAGGTAACAGGGAGCATATCATGTGGGAAATGGGCATGGATTATGGATTTCCACTCTGAGCACCTCACTTTCCGGGTTTCTACGTTGCTCTCAGTTTACTGCTCACAGATTCTATCAGTCAGATTCTGCTGTGTAACATGCACCTTCAAACATAGTAGCTTAGAACAACTAGTTAGCATGGGATTATGAGGGTCTTCTGGGTAGTTTTGTCATGAACTGACTTAGCGGACATGACTGGGATTCTTCATGGTCATTCCCCAACTTGTTAGTAACCAGGCGGTATAGGGTGGGTTCATTCACTCATTTTGAAGTTGGCTACCTGTCATATGAGATGCCTCAAATGTATTATATACACTCCCTTCCATTCTCAAGAGCTGGCTTAGCTTCATTCATACGATGGTCTCAGAACTGGAAATGTGGAATGCCTCAATAAACAAGTACTTTTCAAGTCTCAATCACATGTTTTACTGTCCCACTGGTCAAATAAGTTGCATATCAAAGTCTGTAGAGGAAGACAATACCAAACTACATCATAGCAAAGAGGACTGTTTTATCAAACAAGCCCAAAGTTTCTCTTTTCAGGAAGGCTAAAAGAGAAAAATTACTTAACAACGCTAATACGAGGGATTAATACAAGAAATTGTCTGACTCAGGTTGTCCTGCAGTGAAGGTTGAATTAGCGTTTTAGGATGAAAGTCAACAAAGGATCAAAGTGATGCAGTGCAGCAGTTTGTGGTATACATATACATATGTATGTATATATATATATATATATATATATATATATATATATACACACACACATATATGTATATGTATGTGTGTATACGTGTGTGTATGTGCCACTTGAGCTAAATCCCTGGCCCCCTGCAGTCTATGATATAAGCCTGAGGCACCCCAACAGTCCTCACTATATGTTTTGTTCCCCTGGACATTAATTCCGCAGATAATTATCTTATCCTGTGAGCCCCTCATCCATGGGCACTACAAAGCCTGCCCCCTACTGGTCTCCTGTCCTGTATGCTGTTGTCCTGTGGGCCTGTGTGGTACAGTGCTATCCTCTCCTGCTGTGTGAGCAAATGCGACCCATCACTTCTGCCCAATTTTGGATATTTTGTGTCTGGACTCTAGAGTGACAATCTTCCTCTCCAAAAGAATGAATAGCAGGTACTTTAACATACCACTATTCATTTATTTTGAACTTCTAATGAATTTTTAGAATGGTTCACTCTTCCAAGAGTAGAGGGGTATGGAAAAAAAAAAATTGGAAGAAAACATTTTTTAAAAAATTAGTTGTACTTAGGGCTGGAGATTTAGCTGAGTCCTTCCAGCGCCTGCCTCAGAAGCACAAGGCTCTGAGTTCGATCCCTGGTAACCACATACAATGCTGGGTGTGGTGACTCACGCCCACCAGCAATCAATACCACATACCACAGTGCCGGGCCGGGCGTGGTGGCTCATGCCTGTAATCCCAGCACTAGGGAGGCAGAGACAGGAGGATTGATGAGTTCGAGGCTTGCCTGGGCTACATAGTGAGCTCAGGGCCAGCCTGAACTACAAAGCGAGACCCTGTCTCAAAAAAAAAAAAAAAAATTAGTTGTACTTATGCAATCTTTTCTGAAAAAACAAAAAAACAAAAAACAAAACAAAACAAAACAAAAAAACTCAAATGTCAGTTACTCACCACAATAGACGTTTCTCAGGGTTTTTTGAAAATTATTTTTATTTTTTCATGTAGTACTCCAAGATGTGTCTTTAAAGTGACTCTAAGACAAATAGATAAATGATTTATAGATATAGATAGATGATAGATAGATAGATGATAGATGATAGATAGATAGATAGATCGATCGATCGATAATGAAGTATAAGATCTGTTTAATGAGACCTGCTTGGGTCTGGGGGGTGGAGTATGAAGTGTAGAAGTCATCTTGTGTAGGGTAGGCACATGCTCTGCTCCTGAGCTAAGCCCCCAGCCCCGGATCACTGTACTTTTGAACTGCAGAGGTAGCTCGGGAGAACCCAGGCTCCCGCCAGTTCTCATTTTACTCTGCTGGCTTTTCGCGGAGGAGACCCTGGTTTGGTCTCCTCCAGCACAATGCAAACATCTGGAGCTGATTGTTCTCTACTTAGGAAGCAATTGTCAGCAATCCGTAACCATTCCTCAGAGTTTTATGGAAGATGAGTATTAACTCTCCTGCTCTACGCCCGACCCTAGTGCCCATTTGAAATCCGGCCAGGCATCCTGAAGGGGAGATCGGTGGCTGTTAGAAGGATGAACCTGCTTTTGGCTATGGTTTAAGTTTTTCTTTGAAACGTACGACCCCATCTAATTCCAGGTTTGCAATTTACGCAGAAGCAGTTCACTGTGCAGGAGATAAACATGACCTCCACACACTTCCGCTCATTCCTATCCATGTTCTCGTCAAATCCCAACCGTCACGCGAGGACGGAGATCTCACCTAGCAAAGCTATGCACACCTGCTCCCACAGGGCAAAGAACACGGCGCGCTATCTGGTAGCCCTAGCTCTGACCCTGGCTTACCCTCGCAGGCCACATCCCGACCCCGTGGGACGAGGACTATCGACAGTGCCGGGCCTGGTAAGGCCAGCCCCCCTCTGAGCTGATAACAGGGAGACGTATGAATTGCTCTTTTCAGCCAACCGTATGGGTCCAGCCAGAGCTTATCTTCAGTTCTAAGGAAGGAAAAAGCTAAAGTTGGCTAAAAGCTTTTCTTTATTCTCTCTTCCCTTGATATTCTATAAGTCACCAGGGGAGCTGAATATTGCAAAATCCTGTCATGAAAGAGCAGGCTGATAAACTGAAAAATAAAAACAGATGTGGAGCAGAGAGGGGCTCACAGACATTTGTTTCTTGCTTTGGACTGATTCAAGCGCTGGGAATCTTTAATCCTACTCCCACTAAGAAAAATCTAATATTTCCTCTGCTTCTGACTATTGCAATCCTGGGATAATTCACATCTTTGGCTAATCACCTCTCCCACATTGAAGTCAAAATAAAGTGATAGGAAAATGCAAAATAAAAATAATAAGTGACATTTATTGCATGAGTATCTGCCAAGCACTCCACAGGCAATATTTCATTTAAGCAGGAGAGCTCCTCTGGCTCATATCCCGTACCCAGACAACCCGCAGTCAAATACTAGCTCTCCTTCTTAGCAGACAAGTGAATTCAGGGAGTTACTTGACTTATTTTTGTCTAAGTTTCTTCACCTGTGGAAAGAAAATAATACTTGTCTGTCCCTCTTGAGGTTTATGAATGTATTAAAAGTTGATATTTATCAATTGTTTCGACAGGACTTGGCCGTTGTAGAAATTTCAGCATGTCTAATTACAATGCAAAGAAAAAGGTCATTGCATCAGGCCTTATATTTCACACTGAGATGCGAATCTAAATGATGTTAGATGTCACACAAAGTTTGCACTCAATGAAGTGCTCATCTATTGGTCACTGGAGTTCAAGTGTCCATGCTGCTCCATGGTGGAATTTTCAAGGCAAAGATAAAATAGAGACCTTTCCCCACCTTTGAACATCTCTGATGTCTTCATGCACGTGGGTAGATACATAGTCAGGCCCTAGTCTCTGATGATTAAGGCTTAAAAGTTTAAATGTGAGAATGCTGCGAGGAGAAAGGAACCCTTCTTCACTGCTGGTGGGATTGTAGACTTGTGCAACCATTGTGGAGATCACTGTGGAGATTCCTCAGAAAACTAGGATTAGAGGTCCCACTTGACCCTGCTATTCTCCTGCTAGGAATATACTAAAAGGAATTAAAGGAATCGTCAAAAAGACATATGTGTACCCATGTTCATAGCAGCTCAGTTTGTGGTAGCTAAATCTTGGAAATAACCCAGATGCCTGTAAATTGGAGATAGGATAAGGAAAATCTGGTTTTTTTTTTATATAAAATGGAGTATTACTCTGCCATAAAGAATTAAAAGTTTCATTCATTTATGTGCAAATGGACACACCTTGAGGACACACTAATAAGTGAAATAATAGATCCCACATATGTAAATACCATATCTTTTCTCTGGTATGAGAACCTGTAGACATAAATGAGTTCTAGAATATATGATAGATTTTGTGAAATAGAAAATATTCAAAGGGAATGTGGTAGGGGAACATAATGAGAGGAAAAAATAAATATGATTTGGAAAGAAAAAGAAAGGACATGTATATAGGGGTGGGGGGTTGTGGGGTGGATAGAGATACGGGTAAACATGAGAATGAACTCATGTCACATACTGGTATAAATTTTCTAATGTTGAGTGTGATCCTGAGCTGTCTGGAAAATGTACCCATAAAGAATTCAATTAAAAAAATTCAGCGTGAGTTCTTCAGATGTCCTTCAACTTTGTGCTTATTCACGAAGACAAAATTGCTGTTGACCTCCTAGAACCTGAAGAACCAAAAGGATGCCACATTTGGAAACAGACAGAAACATAATGAACTCCTAAAAATTAAACACTAGGCTTGTCCCATGGGTAGAAGTGATGAACCTCTTTCCATTGCTTCACTTGAGAGATATCATGTAAGATTCTCTTGGCTTCAGTACTATCAATTCAGAAGAATGGATGAAGTGTCAAGTGTGTATTATTTTAGTTAATAATTTATTTTTTAAATGTAATTTATTGAGGTTATCACCACATTTCACTGTACTCCTTTACACATGTTTCTTTTTACCCCCAATTTTCTCTTCATCGGATGGTATAATGGCTGGAATACCAGCCCAGCTTGTAACTGGTTTTATGACCTCACCTTGGGCCCACCTAGACAGATAACCTTTTGTAACTATTGGTATTTGAAAGCAGTAATCTCCACAGGAGCTTCTCTTCCTTCCACTATCCCATTTCTTCTATCCACTGAAGACATTAGAATGGAAACATAGAGATAGCTTATGTTTATATTGACAAAATCTGTTATATTTTTGATAAATTACTTCTCACTATATGAAAAATAACACGTGCATCTATTTCAGTAACTACCAGTAAGTACCATTTTGATTCTGTTCTGTTTGTGTCTCAGTTATTATCTTTAGGATCATATTCCTGCTGGTTTCTGTAAAACACAGTCAACATTGCAATTGCAATGTCAATGACGGTTCAGTATAAATCAGTTAATTCCATTGTTCAGGGGCTGCTATTGATTCTGTCTCGCTTATCATCCATCCACGATCTGCCTCCCTACCTGCTTTGTATTTATGTCGTCCATGACTGCTCCACTTTTTTGCAACCTACCAATTCAGATCTTCTTTCTTTTCCTTGGAAGGAGTGGAAAACTAAAATAGAACAAGGATTAAAAACTTTTCTCTTGGCTCTAGGATGTTTATGCCTCCTAATTGTTCTCTGTGTTCTCTCTTCCCAGAGAGTGTTACGTAGTCATCTTCTACATGCATTCAGGACTGACTACAGACATGATCTCTTCAGTGAGGTCTTCTCTGATCAGCTTCTCAGACACATCCCTTTTCATCACTTATGACTGTCCTTTATTGCCTCAAAGCTATTACTGCTATATAAGATGTTGTTTGTTGGTCATCTGCTTACTAATTTTCTCTTTCTACCGCTGAAACATTGGCTCCAGAAAACCTAAGATCTAATGTGTCTGGACATATCAGTTTTATAAATGAGCAGCTCAAAGTAAGTTATATTTCCTTTAGCTTTTTGTTTAATTTTCATGCCACTTCTGAAACAATCACTTTGCTTGAAGGGTGGCTGTTAGCTGGAATGTGGGTCCTCCACCCAGATATATTGTGAAGATTTTGAATACGCTACTCGTAGATCATGGATAATTGGAAACTAGGCAACATTTTGATTAAAATCATTAAAAAAGCTTAGAAGGATTAGGAAAAAGGAGATAATTGGGAGAATAAACATCCAAAATTATGTCTAATTTGGCTGGAATTAACCAGGATCTATTTCATGACGCTGGGAGAACATTATTGGAGTCCTTCTCTCCTCCTCTGACTTGCCCACTGACCTTAGGAGTCTACTCTGATTCTCTTAAGTTGCTCAGACACTTCCTATTAGACACGCGGAGAATCTTAAGATGCAACAATGCTAACTAAGTAAAGCTTGGAAGCCTTTTCTGTATGTTTTCAGTTACCTTTAAAATTGAAAACAGTCGTGGCTGCAGTGTGCTGGTCCGGCTGGAGTATGGAAGCATTTCCAGCAAGTGCTACGTGAAAACAAAAAAGTAATTTTGGGAGAGGTAAAAAAAAATAATAATAATAACCTTGTCTTTTATCTATGTGGTAGAGTCCATCAGTAGGGACAATGTAATTTTATTCTTAAAATGAATTCAGGTGAACATACTTCGAACTGTTTTCTTTTTTATTCAGTACGTACGGCCCTGCACCCCATGATTGGCAGCAAGGAGCTATGGTTTCAATCCTTGGATGATGACTAGATAAACTGAGTTCAATCCTTGGAAATTTTACATACCTGCAAGAAGCTGTATAATTATGTAGACGCTCTCTGCCAGCATCCTAAAGTTTCAAGACAGTTTTTGTGTCATTATTTTTCTCCGAGCAGAATTAACCTTAGAAACTGTATAATGACATCCTTCCTAGAAGGAAAAAAGAGTTTCCTCAAATTACTTCAGAAGACTTCCGCTGATGCTTTCTTTTCCATAAACCTCGAGGCGAACAGCCACTTCTGAACTTTGCACTTTGCCCTCTGCCTCTCACAGCCCTGGAGAAAGATCAGTACCAGAGTCAAAGTGTCACCCAAAATGAAAATGATATGCACAAATTGTTATTTATACAAGTTCCTTGATTTTGTTTACCGAGTTTAATATGCACTCTGCCTTTTGATTAAAAGCAAATGTCAACGTTCTCCGTAGGGACCTGCTGTTCTAGATAATTATATCTTTCGGAGACGACTGCAAAGGGTGAGCGCGAATTGATGGAGAAAGGAAAGTTTCCACACGAAATCCTTCTGGGATAAAATAGCAAAAGATAATGCCTGGGTCATGTGGAAGCTCGAGGCAGAAAAAGAGAAAGAAGAAACTGTAGACACAATGTTCTATTGGGACACACACATTTCTGTGAATCTATATCATATATGTAGACAAATATATATGTGGATATGTATCCCATGCAGTTATATTTAAAAGCTATTGGTATGCTACACTGATAATAAATAAAAGATATTACTATTAAAATATACTGAATGACTTTCTTGAAATTTGCTAACATGGACTCGTCAGATATTATCCTTAGATGTTATGTCATTTTATTTCATAGAGAAGTAAAATCAAAACAGAAAAAAAAAACTAGAGGCACATCCTATGCAATTTTAGTAATTAATTCATATTAGTTGTTATGTAAATAGTTGATCAATAATTCATATAAGTCATGTTATATAATTGAGAAAACACTAATCTGTATATGTTTATTTGAAAAAAGAAAATACTGGAACTTCATAGTAACACGACTCCCCATGTGTAAAATCTACAGTTTCAATAGTGACTAATAGATACTAATAATCTTGGAAGGAATAAAGATGCCAAATTAAATAGACTACTCTTTGGTGTTAGGTCTAGATCGTTGTTCTCTTTGTAACGAGGCTTTTTTTCCTTAGAAAACCTCTCAAAGTGCACCCATTTGTCAATGAGAGATACGTGTTAAAATGGTTCCTCTAATGTTTATACCTCTTTGTAGCTGGCTCTCCTGTGAGCTCAACCTTCTGAACTTAATAAGCTCCCCATGTGACACGACTTCTTTATACTCAGACCAGCAAATTCCCTGTTCGGTTGTTTCTTTAGGGTTCCCCACTACCAAAAGAGTAACCTGTAATAACTGACACTCTTAAGCAACACAAAAGACTCAGTCTTGACTAAAGACATTACTGGGAATTTTAGAAATGTGTAACTCTTGTCTTCAAGGAGTTTATCATCTCTCTGGTAAAAACAGATAGACTGGATGAATTAATTACATGTGAAGAATCACCAGGCCATTTGTGTGGTCCTAACTAATTGTATGGTAAGTTTCCTGAGCTTATTCCTCTTCTCAGATAAAGTTAATATGTAAGACAGTGGCAGAGATCTTGTGGAATTAATTAAGAAGAAGAAATACAGAAACCACAATGAAATTTATTGTGTTGTGTTTAGTGCAGCTCAAAAATATGTCCCCTGAAACATGCAGAAGTAAGATATATTCATCTTTCATTCAACATCAAATGTCAGAAAACAGAAACCAGTGCAGCCTTTATCTCACTTAGCATGTGTTTAGGCATCTGAGGAAAGATGAAACTTCCAATCAAAGGAGGCTCAATTCAGATAAGAGGTCACTGAGGCACAGCTTTGTGCTAAACTGTTTGGTGACTTATTTCTATTCAGGATAGTAATATAATCACATGGTAGAATGTCTGCTATAAGTCCATCTTCTGTATCATGTCATGTTTTATTTTTAAACATCATTTTTTAGCAGGCCTAACTGAAAAAAATAAACATAGACAAAAATACAAATCAAAAATAAAGACAATTAAAATTAGGGAAGGGAAAGTTTGATACCCATATGTCATTAAATATCACATGGGTTCCTTAGAATATGGCAGCGAGGTGATCATGTTTCAGTCCATTAATTTGCTCTTTTTTTTAGTGCCATGATAGGAGACAAAAGATGGAAACCATTTTCTAGAGTTCCATTTCAATAAATGCATAATATCCTATAAGCATGATATTTTCCCATGACCTGCTTTTGACAAAAGATGATAATTTCTCTGGCATTGGTGCTAAGAAGAAATATCTCAACTTAAAACCACAATAAACACAGCTTATACTTGGAACAGAAAAAAAAGCATGGATTGATATAGATGGTGTATAGCTAAGAATGATCACCTTAATACAATTGCATTGCAAAACATCACACATACTATCTTGCATAGGATTTTAAGGTCATGCTGGGATAAATATCTAGCAACCTTGTTATGAATAGATTGGGGGGTCTTGATTTACTTAGGTGTTATATTTTCTTTACATCTTACATAGAAGCAGGCAAGTTTTGCTTTTTAATACCTTAATGGCAAGCACCAAAAAAAGGCTTACTGAAATATTTCTAGTTTTTCTCTAAAAGAAAAAAAGTAGGGTGACAATAAACATTAACTGAAGGCAAAAATGCTCCCTTTCCATGACCTTTAATTTACTTCTGCCTACAGAGAAGTCATTTCCTCTGCTAGGTAATAAGTCACTTGCAACACGAAATGCACAGCTGAAAATTCATTTCATTTCTTTCAATGAAAAGGCCAAATGGGCACCCCAAGGGTGACATGAACAAGTCACTTAAGCAGTAAGTGGCTGTGTATCTGGGAACAAAAGATTTTCAGCATTTCTTCTTCCTCAAATACTTCACTTTAATAAAGCAGAATACAGTTTTCCTTTCCTTTGAGAAAGGTGTCCAGAATATCAACCATACTTAAAAATGTTTTAATGTTCCTTATTCTTGTTGCATTTATCATTTGTATAAAGTCACAGTGGGCTTTAAAAGCAAATGGAACATGGAATTTTGGAAATAAATCTTCTATCTCTAAGTTTGAAGTGTGGGGCTGGTGTGTGTACTCTGATGGCAGTGTACAGACCAGTACTTGACTTTCCAGTATTGTTTTGGCTCAGACCAGTTTACAAAGTTGCTTATAAAGCAAACCACACACACACACACAGACAGAACTCACAATGGGAACATTTAAATGATTATTTGCTTCTCTCTCTACCAGCTTGTAAAACATTATTTTTTTATTCTTCCTCAAATGGCCTGTACTAATTACACACCATGACCCTTAGCCTCCGAGTGCCTTCATTTATGGCCGTACATTCCTGCTAGGGGAAACGCACTGGCCAGGCCTACAGGATGTGGCTACCAGGAGCTCTATTCCTGGCTTCTGCTACCCTGGGTTGTAAGTCTCACTTTCCAAAGGGGGCTCAACTCAAACATTGTTTTCATTAAAGGCATGGGACTTACCCAAATCCCAAAGAATAATGCAAAACAATACAACAAATATTCCTTTCTCCCTTTAGACTGTGAAGGGTATCAACTCATACAGTTTGTAAAAGAGAGGAAAAAATAAAATAAAATGACATCAAGATACAGGCCGAGCTGTCATTCTAGGGCAGTTTCTAGTGGGATTATATAAATGGCTTTTGAACTGATTTCTTAATCAGGCAGCAGATTGAAAGTCCACAGAATACACCTTCCAAAATACATCTTCTGTGACTCTAGACAGAAAATTAGAAGTGAGGCTCCATGTCAGTCTTAATGGATATGAGTAAAATGTTTATAAGGTAAACATATATCTATCTTTCATTTAATTGAAATCTAATACAGACATGAAAATTCTTAGCAATTATTTATTTGGTAGATTTTGTAGCCAACACAGCTTGTTTTATAGGAAGTATCTGAGACACACTGATACAAATTGACCAATAAAATAGTGATGGTTATGAGAGGAAAAATTGAACAGTTGAGTGATTTAAGAAATAATTCAACATTTCTGGACATGGGAGCATATAATTACTCAAAGCACAGATATATTTATCCCCATATTTACTTCTGATGAAACTTATCTGAAATTTTTCCTCAAGTTCTTAATATATTGCCAGTAATCTGACAAACCTGTAGGATGTTCAGAAGAAGAACTTTGCATCAATTGCTAAGTGAAGTAATGTTGATAATTTCCATAAATATATGATGGAAAAGAGATGCATAGTGAGAGGGGGTAGGTACACTGACAGAGTGCTGTGTTCATATGTCCTAAGACCACATAAAACCATGTAACACCTGTCACTTTAATAAAGTTTCCATTATACCCAATTCCTTTACTGAGAAAAGAATGCCACAATTTATTTATTTGAGGTTAAATTTATAGAACCAAAGTGCTTTGATAAGACACAACAAAATACAAAAGTAGGGCTGGAGGGTTAGCTCAGTGGTTCCGGTGCCTGCCTCGCAAGCGCAAGGTCCTGGGTTCAATCCCCGGCAACCACATACAATGCTGGGCGTGGAGACTCACGCCCACCAGCAATCAATACCACATACCACAGTGCCGGGCGTGGTGGCTCACGCCTGTAATCCCAGCACTCGGGAGGCAGAGGCAGGAGGATTGCTGAGTTCCAGGCTTGCCTGGGCTACATACTGAGCTCAGGGCCAGCCTGAACTACAAAGCAAGACCCTGTCTCAAAACAAAAACAAAAACAAAAACAACAAAAGTAATTTCATCTTCTTATGTCATAGTATAGATTTATGAAAGAGATAAGGATAAATAATTCATCTTTAAAGTGGTTGCTGAGTGATTCATTAAATATATATGCAGTACTTAAACGCATGTGCAATTTTAAATCATTTGACTTGCAAGCAGATCGTCTATATCTGAATAGCATACACTTGAAATTTCTTCCTCCTAGCATTTGATTTTATGTGGGTATGATTTTTTTTGAGATACAAGGGATCAAACTTGGGTCCTTGTGTGTCCAAGGTTGGCATGGTACCACTTGAGCTAAATCCCCGGCTCCATATGTTGATATGATTTGTACAAAGACAATGTTTCAATGTATGATGACTTCGTTTTATAGTTACAGAAATCTGCATTTGCTTCTTGCCTGAGAGTAGTATAATAAGGGTAGAGTGTTAAATTCAGGGTACGTTTCTCATGGTGGCTTGGGGTCCATGTCCTACATTGTGCCAAGGATGGGGGTGCTCAGCAAGGAGCCATTTACTCTCCCTGCTGTCAGCGCATCTGGAGGCCTTGTCAAAACAATATAATTTTGCTTTGTAACTTTTTGACATTGGTATTTATTGCACCTGTCTCTGGGCATGATTTATGGCCTGTCTGGTGAATATTTCTCTCCAAGTTGCAGTTTACAATAGGAGATAAGTGAAGCATTTAAAGGTCTGTGTATGTTTCTAAATGGGAAATGGACATTTTGCACCCACAGCTCAGTATTTCCTCTTCCCTCAACCCAACTGTCGCCAGGAAAGTGGCCACCTTGATATACCACTCACTCATTTCTTCAGGACAGTAAAGATGAGAAGGATTCTATTTTCTATGATCTTTTTTTGCTGGAGAGTTTTGTCAATAAATTCTAATGAGGGCCAAGAAATTTCACCATAGTGGAGGCATCCAATGGAAAAACATGTGTTTGTTATGAACACAGCTCAGTGAGCTTGTAATGCTACAGTAGCTGAACACATCTGTGTCTCCATATGTCAACAGAAAATATACAATGGGCAAAGATGCACATACGTTAAAAAATAATCATTCTAATTAAATTGCTCACCTAGACTACAATCAAAAAGAATTTCTTTCTTTGTACTTTCTCTGGTTGACCTGGGCTTTCACCATATATATATATATATATATATATATATATATATATATATATATATATATATATATGTATGTATGTATGTATATATATATATGTATATATGTATATATATAGCCCAGGCAAGCCTCAAACTCAGCAATCCTCCTGCCTCTGCCTCTTGAGTGCTGGGACTACAGTTATAAACCACTACACCCAGCATTGCTCTGTGTTTTGTTAATAAACTGTATGAAACCTTTCTGTTTTTATTGCCCAAAGTTCTCTTGAATATGTCTTATTTGGGAAAATTCTAAACCTACTAGTGACTTCTAATACTTTTTTTCTAACAGTTTGAAATATATTAAAGACTGTTTCTTTGCCTCCATTTTTAGGCCTGGAAAACTTTTCATTGAAAACATTGGAAAAGCAATGATACCTTAAAATAACATGCTTTTATGTTTTTTTCACTACAATTAATTGGTAAATTAAAATGTGAAGTTCCTATAAGGAGATATTGAAATTCATCAACATTGTCCTAAGTTGTTGTTCAAAATCAACCTACTTAGAATATGGGAAGTATGTGGACCTCTTCCAAAACTTTCTTGTATGCTTATATAGTTAATTTTATGAGTGATGGGTTATCGAAGTGTTGTGTATGCTTAGTATTCATTGGTAACAGTTTACTTCATATCTGACATTTCCTAAAAACTCAAAACTATTTGCTGATTATATCATTTTACTATATCATTTTATGATCAGTTATGGTGATAGCTGGCACCAGATAGTGTAAGTTACACTCAGTGAGATAGCAGAAAAACATGTAAACATATATCTATATTTTTTATTTTGTATTTTAAATAGCACAATTTCCTATTTAGTTAATTCTCTTTGATACAGAAGTGTATTGATTCTTAAGTTGCAGCTTTTTTTTTTTTGAAATAGGGTCTCCCTTTGTATTTCAGGCTGGACTGAATTTACTCTGTAGCCCAGGCAAGCCTTGAACTCAGCAATCCTCCTTCCTCTGCCTCCCAAATGCTGAGATTACAGGCATGAGCCATCACACCCAGCACTACATTACAGAAGTTTCTGTGAAAGGAAAACATGATTGCACTGAAGGACGATGGTAAGAAGACTTTATTTATAGGCCCACAGGAAAAGAGGAAAGCCAAGTTTAATGATTCTGTAAAAATGGATAAACCATGTATAAATTACATGGTTATTGGTAGGTAGGAGAGTTTTGCATCCAGGAATTATAAATAATTATTTATCTACATTCGAGGGCTTATGACAAACTGATGATATTTCAGAGAAAATATGGAAGAAGATAGCAAAAATGACCTAAGTGTTATATTATCATTGGGATCAACAGTAAGAAATTTGAGGCATTGTTTGAAAGATGAGTTGCATGTGAGCCCCACAGACTGCAGGGCTGCTTGCTGTGGAAACTATTTCCTGAGCAGCAAAAATTGCTACAACTGGACCGGAGATTTAGCTCAGTGGTTCTGGTGCCTGCCTCGCAAGCGCAAGGTCTTGAGTTCAATCCCTGGTAACCACATACAATGCACCACTCCCATCAGCAATCAATACTACATACCACAGTGCCAGGTGTGAAGGCTCATGCCTGTAATTACAGTGCTCAGGAGGCATAAGAAGGAGAGTTGCTGAATTCAAGGCTTGCCTGGACTACATAGTGAGCTCAGGGCCAGCCTGAACTACGAAGTGAGAACTTGTCTCAAAAACAAACAAGCAAAAAAAAAAAACAACCAAACAAACAAACAAAAACAACAACAGCAAAACTTCTGTAAAGTCTTCCTCTTCTGAAAATACAGGAATCTGTTCCTTGGCAAATTCAAATACATTTGTAAAGTACAATTCTTCAATCAGTGTTGTTGAGTATATAATAATCAATCTGCACTCTGCTTTTAGCATTTCTTATCAGTCCTCCGGTGCAGAAAACATGAGGATTCTTTCTCCATGGGGACATAGAATTTCCTTGTTGAACTTACTCATCCTTAGCAAGTCAGACCCTGCCAATATGTGCCAAGCCAGTGACATCAGCACTGGCAGGACATTAAATTGAGATTAGAAATGGCCCCATGACATCACTCTCTTGTTCCTATCGAGCAGATGTTTTCTGTATATTGTGCAATTTTAGATCATTATTCATGGTTTGGGTCAGTATATTCCAGGAAGCCAAAAACCTGCCAAGAAAAATTGACTTGGACCCAGTTCAAAGACTCAAAATCATTTTATTGATTAGATGCCTCAGTCTTTGTTTTCCACAAGAACACATGAATCATCAATACTTGATCATTCCTGAGTCATTTCAGTAAGTGTGATGTGTACAACTTCAAGACAAGATAATCATTGAAGAGTTAACTTAAAGAAGTATGGTAATGAGATGGTGAGGAGACCATTGGGTATAACTGAACCTGGGCCAGAATTATTGACTGAGGCAAGTGGTCTGTTTGAACTGCAGAACTATTTATTTTCACCTTATACTTGTTGACTTCATATCCTCCCTTCAATTCAGCTCAGGGGCAGGGAAGAGGAATGCTTTAAACAAGCCAGACAGGAAGCTATTTTGAAAAGCCTCATTGAGGCATTATACAAAAGCAAGAAGATAAACCACAGATTTGGCTGGGTGAGAACTTGGAGAATAAAACCATGTCCGCAACAAAATAAAACAAATCTTAGATGTATTCAGAGGAAGCTCTACAAAAGGCTGTCTCAGCTGTCCTCCTCTAAAGAACCTGAAAGGACTTTTAGCAATAATGGGCTTCACCTAAAATAAATATTTGCTATTTTAAAAAGATACACCCTGTTATATTATCATTGCTACAGGGCAAATCACTTGCATGGAACAATTACAATTTTTTTTCTAAACACACACTATCCAATCTTCGGGAAACTATGCCTCCTTTCTATCTTGTTCTGTGGGTGCTGTTTCTAAAGCCCTTAATTATGTTATTGTCTTTCTTAATATGACTACATCCCCTGAAACCACCTACTTCCACTGTATAAAAAAATAGTATATTTGTCTATTTCTGTGCAGAATACGCCTTCCTAACTAGTGTCCTCCCTCCTTCCCATAATGCGCATGCCTTACCTAGTTATGACTACTTTTCACTACCTAACCCAAGAAATACATCATGGTAATTCCTTTTTTTTTCTTAGCTGTTTAAAATGATGGTAATTCTTGATATCACATGTAGTATGGCTTTACAAGGTGGGTTATTAGGAGGTTGATTAAACTCATTGGGTGAGGCTTCATTTTTGCCATTGTTCCACAGTTTTTAAAATTATAAGCTGACTATAAACATGGAGCCCAAATGCTGTCACAGAACAAATCTAACTGAGCCCTGTTTTGTGGTTTGAATAATAACAGAAGTTGGCCAGGATTTTATCTTTGACATTGGGTGTTGAGGTAAGCCGTAATCATCTTCACATTCTTGGCATATTAGAGTGCATGGCACATATTAGTTACCCAGTGAGTGTTTATGCAAGAATGTTGCATTGGCATTTCAGTGTTTTATTTAAGTGCAAAGTCTCATAATTAGCATGTCCAGGCTGGTACATTCACTACTTGTTCGGGATTGGCAAATTATTTGTCCTCGTTAAGTCTCCCAACATCTGCTAGTAAGAAAAACACAGGTCTTCTGTCTTTTCAATTTCATTTCTAGATTGTATTGCATAGAATTCATAGAGGTTATAGGAAACAATCAAAGTAATGATACAATTTCCTGTGAGAGTAATGAACGTATATCTGACATTCTTATGTGGAAGAATCTTTCATGACAGATAAGAATAGATTTAAGATGTTCAGTTGTTCATTTCGATATTTCCCATAACCTTCTATGGCTGTAAAATACTGTAGTCATAATCACTGGTGAGACTCTTTAGTGTATCAGTACATGTGTGCAGTACAACACATTTACACTCCATTTATGGAGTTGGTACACCTACATATATATCTTAATTCCTTTGCTAACCCCTTTTCCTCCCCTCCTCCTACCATTTCTTTTTTTAATTGATTATAATGGTTCATTTTATTTGCATGATCACATTTGACATTGAGAATTTGTACCAGTATATGACACAGCTTAGTTCACATTTTTTCCCATTCCCCTGCCCAGCTTGCACCCCCACCCCTAAGTACATAAGCTTTGCTTCCTTTTTTATGATTTTTCTTTTACTTCTTTACTTACTCCTACACCCTTTTCCCCTTGAGTATTTTCTATTTCACGCTCTCATATAATTTATAATTTATTTACATCTTCAGTTTCTCATACCAGAGAAAAGATACAGTATTTAAACATATGTGATATATATATATATATATATATATATAAAATATATATACACACACATATATATATATATATATAATTTATAGTGTATAGTATATCCTCAAGGTATATCCATTTGAGTAGAAATGAGTCAAATTTATCATTATTTTTGACAGAATAATAGTCTATTTTAGAAAAAAACACATCTTTTTTATTCTGTCTCCACTTGATGGGCATTTGGGTTACTTTCAAGATTTGGGTGTCAAAAACTGAGATGCTATAAATATGGGTGACATATGCCTCTGTGATACAAATCTTTTAATTCTTTCATGTATATACCTGGTAGGGGAATAGCAGGGTCAAATGGAACCTCTAGTCCTAGTTTTTGAGGAATCTCCTCATTGATCTCCATAGTGGTTACACCAGTCTACATTCCCACCAACAATGGGCAAGGGTTGCTTTCTCCCTGCAGCCTCTCCGGCATTTGTTGTTCGATGTTTTCATGATAACAGCCATTCTTTACGGAGTGAGATGAAATCTCAGTGTTGTTTTCATCTGCATCTCTCGAATGACCAGTGATGTTGAGCATTTCTTCATATGCTTCTTGGCTGCTTTTACTTCTTCCTCTGAAAAATGTCTGTTCTTTTCATCTGCCCATTTTTTAATTTTCTTCTCCTTTTGGGTGGAGAGCTGATTCTTTTAAGCTCTTTCTATATTCTTGATGGTGGCTCTTTGCCTGAGAAATAACTGGTAAAGATTTTTCCTCTTTATCCCTCCTAGTTGAGAAAGATCTATCTTTCTACTTCTCATTATCAAGCTTTTTCTCTTCAGTTATAATTTGAATTTCTCATGTAAGAGAAACCACGTGATATTTAAGCTCATGTGTCTGATTTATTTCACTTAACATTATGATCTGAAGGTGTATCTCTTTTCCTACAAATGACTCTGGTTATCAAGTAATCAAAGAGTTCACTACTCTGATAGTTCATCATCTACACCCCTGGTTTCCAGACTTTCCTCCATCCCTACCAGTGCTATAAGCAATAGCAGTGTTGTGTTGCATTAAATTAAGTTCCCAGATGATGTGAGCTTTCAGAAACACAAACTTAAAGTGAGGGTGCAGAGGGAGAAGAGAGGCGTCAGGATTCTTGTAGCTTCTATCATTCCTCTATCAAAAAGGGTCATCCAGAGTGCTGGGCATGGTGGCTCACACCTGTAATCCCAGCTCTTGGGAGCAGAGACAGGAGGATTGCTGAGTTCGTGGCAGCTTGCCTGGGCTACATAGTGAGCTCAGAGCCAGCCTGAACTACAAAGCGAGACCCTGTCTCAAAAAAAAAAAAAAGTCATTCAGGGCTGTGAAGAGTAGTAATCTTTTTGCAAATCAACTTGATCTTTTGACTTCAGTTTTCTCAGAAAAGATGTTTGGGCTGCTTTATCTTTCAGCCCTGTGCTTCTGAACATTTTGGAAAATCCTAGCAGTTGAACAAGAAATTCATTCTTTGGTATGCTCTGTTCATCTCTTTAGAACATATAATTCTTTTCTACTAGCACACCACCCTGAATATGCACAGCCCCATCTGATCTTGGAAGTTAAGCAGGATCAGGCCTGATTAGTACTTGATGGGAGAACATGAAGGTCTTGTGTATGATACATACCTTCCTGGAACCTTCATGTCCTAGGTTGCATTTAGGTGCATGTAGAAATTCTCCTTCTTCAGATAATTACACAAAGCCTGCATTCCTGTTTCAGCACGCCCTCTTGACCATTTGCAAAACTGTGCACCCCACTAGTTCCCAGTTTAAAATTCCCTCATTTTTTCCCTCACATGGCAAGTCTTGTTAATCTTCAAAATGCCATGGATACTATATGGATCCTGACTTTTCCTCTTCTTCTGCCTACTTAGAAATGAAATACTGTAGAATTTTCTGGAAGTACCAGAGAGATGAAGAGCGCCATTAGATAATCCAGTCTCATATATAAACAGGTAAGAAAAGAATGCAAAGGAGGTTTATATGTGAATGGTTTCTTCAGAATTCCTCACAAACTGTGATTTGAAATTTTATATTTGAGGATGATAGCTGCATTTATGTGACATTCATCCTGAGCTTTGATGGATAAGCTCTTTTAGAGCCCATGAGCTCTGAAACTTCGTATTTTAAGGGTTAAAAGAGGGAAAAAAAAAACTTAGAGGAGTGTTTTATGTCACATCCTCCATAGATCACTGAATAAATAAATAGAAACTGTAAAACATTCCTTTCAGGAGTAAAGAGAAAAAGCCCTTCACATTTTGAAACAACAAAAAACCAAACACAAAAATTTTTCCTAACAGCCATTGTCCAGAATAATTCAAGTCCTCCTTTAAATAGTTAAAGTAGACACAACTTTGAGTAGATTTCTCCAAGGTAGCCTATGTTTTCTTGTGCCATTAAACTCATGCTAACATTATAAAGACACCTGGGAACTAAAACAAAACAACAAGAACAGCCAAGTCATCTCTCCTCCTTTGTCACAACCATCTACAGCCCAAATAATCCTTTGATACGATCGAGCCCTGTGAGATGTGCCAGACACTCCGGCTTTCTCTCACATGGGGTACTTTGCTACTTTTGCATTTCTGTTTCAATGGCTGAGCAAGGAGCCCTGCCAGGGCAGCAGTTGAGCGAGCTAAGAAAACAAACAAACAAAAGCAATCATGTTTTAGACAAGGCCTTCAATGACAGGTATGATTGATCAGGTGACCAGCTGGAAGCTGTCACCGCCAGCTCAAGAGAGACAGGCACAGTTTGCCATGTTTCATGGCCCAGAGACTATGGGGATATACTAGGTAGATAGCTCTCTCTCTCTTTCTTTTTTTTTTCTTCTCCTGGCAAACAAAGAAATGGAAAGATGGAGTTTCCCTTGCTTAGGCCACATTCTAAAAAGCAATGTTTACCACATGATTTACCTGGTGTAAGGGACCCTTGGCATTAAGCATATTGTATTTCTCCTTTGAAATTTCTGCTAGAATGAACTGTCACTGCTGAATTCTGTTGTGTTGGATTTGTGTGTTTTGATATAAACTGAATGCATTTTTCCCCTTGCTGATATAAGTGCTAATTTTGGCATGCAGTAAGTTTAGCAGCAATCTACTCTATTGGGAAGGATGCTTATGTTGAAACTGTAATTGTCACCTTTTTTTTTTTTATTTAACTGAGGAAAGTGAAAACCCACTCATTCAAAAATCTTGTTTTGTGGTGTGTGTGTGTGTGTGTGTGTGTTTTGTTTTGTTTTGTTTTGAGAGAGAGGGTCTCGCTGTGTAGTTCAGGCTGGCCCTGAGCACACTATGTAGCCCAGGCAAGCCTCAAACTCAGCAGTCCTCCTGTTTTTGCCTCAGGAATGCTGGGATTACAGGCTTGAGCCACTACACCAGACACTGGTATGTGGCACTGATAACTGGTGGGCATGAGTCATTACACCTGGTATTATATATAGTTACTGAGATCAAACCAGGGACCCTGTGCTTGCCAGGCAGGTGCTGGAACCACTGAGCTAAATCTCTGGCCCTTCTTTTGAGATATTAAAATGCTTGAATTACACCAAGGCTTTAGAAGGCTTTTGAAAAATAAAAACTAGCACTTTTTAGCACATTATGTATGCATATTCATTTTAAGAGTAATTCTGTTATCAAAAAATAGTAACAGTGCCAATTTCAATAAAGGCATTAAGAGACATGTGAAAGCACTTTATATTCCATGAAGTGCAACATATACATGATATTACTAACAATTAATTCATAAGCAAACCTGCTTATTGCAAGGGCTTATTAACATCCCAGTTGTTATAAAAGTGGGAATATCCAGTCACATGAAATCTATACTCTCCGAAACAATCACAGAAGGCAAAGCACATGGTTAAGATTTTAGTGGATTGAAAGGCAGGTATATGAAAAGTGATGATTATGAAAAAAGAACCCCTCATAACTTTTACATCATTGAATAACACAAAATATCGGTTGAGCCAAAATATTTTAACTTTCTTGGCCCAGTTCCGTCTCAACCCAAGACACACAATTTAGGAATAATGTCAACTGAACTCACACTGTACTCATTCTTTATTGCTGTTAAGCATCCACATTATCTTTGCAAATATTCAGGATCAAAAAAATAATATGAAGAAATAGTAAATGTTCAATTGACTAAAATGCTTATTTGCAATATTTTGTATGTTAAATACTGATTGAGCTGTTCCTACAAACTGTTTTTTATCAGAGTTCAAAGAGATTATGTAAACCCTTTAGTACCTCTGATATTCCATTAAGTGTTTTTTTTCTTTTTATCGTTAACCATTTTCCAGTAATCAAAATGTGAAATAAGTAAGGCACCACCACTGGTATTAGCTGCTGCTTCATAACTTTAAATGTACAATGACTCTTTAATCAGTAGCTTGAGAATTGGCAGGGGCCTTTTGTAATGCTTACCAAACCACAAAGGAGGCAATGTGGGTTTGAAGCAGGAGATACTAAGTAAATATTTCCTTACGCGTGTCTGCCAAGCTATGTGGTAGGCTTTATCTTGAACTTTGAATCCATCCTTTTACTGTGTACAAGGGAATTATTGGAAGTAACAGATGCACAGTGAGAATGTCATCTTATTCTCACTGTGGTCAAGTTTTGGTATCTTGACGAGGCATTTTCATAAGAGTCTTGGTAGGTACATTCCATAGAACTAAAAGAGAACCATCTCCATGGACCAGTGGTTTCCCAACCTGGTTCTTTTCAAGATGAATGAAACACTCATGATTTTTCTTTTACCCTCTCTGAAGCCAGGCAGCAGGTGAGGACCCAGGAAAATATGGCTACAGTTTTTCAGGTGATTCTAATTAGAGCTGAGGGCTGTTGCCATAACAATTCAAATTAACCTGCCAAATTCATTAATAATGTAACAATATGGAAAAACGTTATGCCTTTGTAGGAGGCCTTTTTCCTTCTTTTATGTTTAAACAATATTTGCAAAACCATTTGGCAGGGGGTAAAGGAAATGCTCCAGGGAAATATTTTAGGGGGGAAAAAACTTCTTGGCCACATTCTAAACTTTAGTCTTGTTGAGTGGGGCATGTAAATGGAGTATGAGATGAATTATTATAGGCAAAAAACAAAATCTTTCAGAAAGGCTATAATAGGGAAGAGAACAGAGGTGTGAAGAAAATGTTCACAGTTGTAAAGAAAATGTTTATAGTGCCTACTGTCTAAATAGGTTTTGCTAGTTAATAATTATTGTTGTTGATATTATTAATAACTTTAACATTATACACCGAAAAACCAAGTCAAGAATATATTAGGCTCTAAAGCTCTCATTTCAAACTCAGTAATATGTACATCAATGTCAACCTTCCTATTTATTTTTATACATTTTGTGATATTGTGAATTGAATCTAGGGCCTCATAACCCATAAGCATACTCATCATGCGCTTTCTGGCCCTGCCCAGTTTCCTCTTCAAATCCGTGGCCCTCAGGAGATTTTATAGTGGCTAGAAAAGCACAGTGACCCTCCAACCTAGGAACAATTAACTATACCTATGTGTTATACAGAGTAAAACTAAAGCTTTTGTCTGAGCTATTTGTTGAAATGGTTGAAATTTTGTGAATTTAAAATTAAATTATACCTATCTACCATATCCCAGAGCAAGGATGAATCATTGGAAGTATCTGAAGACATCCCAGAAGAAAATATTCTGCTTTGGATATTCTTTGGGGAGTTAGAGTTAAAAATAGTTTAAGAGAGATTGTTTAGACGTTAAAAAATATAATAATCAGTATTTTTCTAAAGTCACGGATTTCCTCCCCTGTCCACCAAACAGTACTGAATTTTTGATGGTTTATCTCAATTTGCCAAATAAGCTTGATTGATGATTTTATATTTGAATATACCATCTAACTAGCATTTAGATTCTAAAACTCTACTGTAATGTGTCAAAATATAATCCTTAGAGAGTAAAGAATAGTAAAGACATTTTACACTTCTCCTGCAACCCAGAGCTAGGAGGTTAGTTTGGGATAGAGGAATGTTACTAAGAGGGATGGAGCCCTTGCCTGTTGTTATTCATATAGCTGAGGTAATGGGAGGTACAGTGATAGTATCATGGAGTGTGTGAGTTAACACAATGCTTGTTTTTTAAATAAGCCATGCGGCAAAATAATGTCAAAAGAGTGATTTTCAAGGTGTATTTATTTTTATTTTTAATGGAACAAAATTATTCCCAGCTGTGCAGTCTTCTCACCCTGCTCATTACTTTTTAATGAATCTTACAATAAGATGATTAATACTGCACTCTTGGAGGCTTTCAGCTGAACGCTGTTGATTAAGCAATTACATTAATCTACTTTTGTTTGTTTTCTTGCAAGCACAATGATGAAGGTAATTTTCCCCCCTCTGGAATAATCTCCCTAGAATTATTAAGCATGTGTGGAAAGAGTTTTACACACAGTACCAAGGGCTATGCTTGGTGTTATTAGCCAAATTTAAAATGCAAGTTATAATCAACCTGTTTTATTCCAGTTGAGAAATATAAAGATGTAATTTGGTTTAATTTCTAGGCTTAGCTAGTACCATTACCTATTAAAATTAAAACATTATCAGAGTATATTGCTAGGGGCTAGATTTAAAAAAAAAAACAATAGTAGGAAATGATCAACTACTTGATTTAGATAGAGGTCCTTTTTGGCTTTCAAAAGGATGAAAACTTTGTAGGGAATAATCCCTAT
This sequence comes from Thryonomys swinderianus, assembly GCA_004025085.1. Classification (NCBI taxonomy): domain Eukaryota; kingdom Metazoa; phylum Chordata; class Mammalia; order Rodentia; family Thryonomyidae; genus Thryonomys; species Thryonomys swinderianus. Next base: position 43,381 of record PVIC010005737.1, read on the forward strand.
ACATGCATTAGATTTTATAGTAGAAAATGTTCCAAGTGAGGTTTTGAGGAAGCACTTGCCTTTGGGTGTTGGTTGTGGCCCCACGTGACTTTGCAGGTTATGCAAAATCTTTGCTGTGGGCCTGATAGGTCAAGCAAGAAGAAGTCTATTTTAACTGGAAAGTTGCTGAAGTTAGCCTTTGCCTTTCCTTTGAGGTCGAAAGCAATCCATAAACCCACAGTTGGAGTAATTGGCATAAAACAAGTGATTGGATCATTTGATGTTAACTTCCCACTCTTTATCTTTCCTTAGAAAAGACACGAGATGTTAACAATTCTTTATGCTTTTGTTTACCTTAATGGATAAGGTTAACCCATACAAAACAGTCAATATTTCACCATTTTAACTTACTAAGATAATAGTATGTATGTTTCAAAGAATAACTCTTCAAGCATTCAAGGCGTAGTGCCTTTTCTTACTTGGTCTCTTTCGTTACTACTGATACAGGATAACAGGCATTCACTTTCCCAAACTTCTTGACTTACTTTTCTCTTTTAATTCGAGAACACTTAGTCTTGGGTCACTGCTCCCTCTCGAAAGTTTAGGACTTCTGTGGGAGACAACAAGGAAGGGATTCTCAGGGAAGGAGAGAACACCAGACAAGGTAAATGTGAGGCTACTGTTGTATGTGTGCTTCTTCGGAGTGGAGTTGATGCCAAAACTGGAAGCATATCTGTGTTGTGCAAGATAAATAAACTGTTAAAGAAAAAAATCAATTCTGGAAGTTAGGTGTTCAGAAACACACTTCATTTCTTTAAAAAATACAGACATTTAAATCATCATATATACTTTGTAAATTTCAAAGGTTCTCAACCATATATATTATGTCTACATATTGTCTGTATGTATATAATTTACATATTTATATATTATTTTCTCTACTGCCTCTGACATATGATTTACAGTATTATAAAATTAAGTTCTGTGTGATTCTATTATCTGCAAATGTTTATTTTTAAAAATACATATTTTGACATAGAATTTTCAAAATCAAACAATCCAAATCAGGTTAATAAAGATAAAAGTTATATAAGAATTGAAGTTGCTTCTATTATTTTAGGAATGAATATTTTTAACACAGTTCTAGGACCAAGATCTCAGGGTCATGCAAGGCTTTATAAAATTTATGTTTTCCTTATAGAAAAATAGTGAGCTCTACTAGTTGTTAACTTCTCTATATAACATCTTTTTATTACTTTTATGAACAGTGCTTTTAAAATCATATATATATATATATCTGATGCTATTTGATAATTTTTGTGTAATTATACTCATTTCTAGACATGTTTTATTTTTTCTTAAATATATTTTTCCCTTTGGTATCAGAGATCTAACTATGGACCTTGTACTAGTGAGGCAGATGCCAGAACTACTGAGCTAAATCCCCGGACCTCTTAAATGTACTTGTAAATAAAGGTGCTATAAATAAATAAAATGTTATTATTTATTTTGACACAGTAAACTATGTACAGAATTATTATTTACCAAAATACTAGATTTGTAAACAATAATAGGATGCTTACCTATATAGACAATGTAGTTAATTTTTTTGTTTGTTTGTTTTTTAGACAGGGTCTTGCTTTGTAGTTCAGGCTGGCCCTGAGCTCACTATGTAGCCCAGGCAAGCCGCCAAGAACTCAGCAATCCTCCTGTCTCTGCCTCCCAAGTGCTGGGATTACAGGCATGAGCCACCACACCCGGGGACAATGTAGTTCATTTTAACTTGGAACTTTGTAGACAAAACAGTGATTATAAAACCAGGTATGACCCTTTCATACCTGTGGGTGATTTTATAAATAACACCAAAAATACTTAATTTTTTAACACATTTTTTTAGCTAAGCTTACAGTTTAGCTAAAAATTAAATCTAAGAGTGAAAATCTCCACAATGTTGCCTCATTGTCCAGGTTAAACTGGTGCATTTCTCTGGGTAGGTGCATTTCTAAGTTTGTTACATAAACAAAATATGATAGACAATAGACCTGTGAACGGCTTAGGCTTTTGGTTCCTATTTTCCCATCTAGTTCTCATTTAAAAATGCCTAAATTCTTGCTTTTTCCCATTGGTCTCTCCCTAGACTTCCTTATGTTCAATTTAGTTTCCCAGGGCCACGGTAACAAACTAAAACAAACCAGATTGCTTAAAACAATAGAAATTTCTTCTTTTAGAATTCTGAAGTTCAAAACTCTGAAATCAAGGTGTAAGCAGGGCTGCTTCTTTATGGAAGGTTGAGATTGAATATGCACCTGGCCTCCTACCTAGTCTCTAACTGCATATTCCCATAGTAGTAAACCTACCATCTGGGGTTTGCTGCTGTTCCTTGGCTTGAAGAGAAGTCAATCTAACCTCTTCTTCTGTTGTTGTAAGGCTTTGTTTCTTTCTCTCTGTGTCTCTCTTTGTCTCTGTGTCTGTCTCTCTCTCTGTCTCTGACTCTGTCTCTCTGTCTCTCTCTCTCTCTGTCTCTCTCTCTCTCTGTCTCTCTCTCTCTCTGTCTCTCTCTCTCTTTCTCTCCTCTCTCTTTGGAGACATGGTCTTACTGTGTAGTTCAGGCTGGCCCTGAGCTCATTATGTACTCCGGTTCACTGTGTACCCCCACTGAACTTAAAATAATCCTTCTGCCTCTGCCTCCGAGTACTGGGATTACAGGCTTATATGTGGTGCTGATGGCTGGTGGGCTTGAGTCACCATGCCCAATATTGTCAGATGTGGTTATTGGGATCAAGCCAGTGACCTTGTGCTTGCCAGGCAAGTTCCAGAACCTCTGAGCTAAATCCCTGGTCCTGGCATTTCTTCTTATATAACCCTATCTTCGAATGACTTTCTTATAAAGTTCTTCTAAATCATTTAATCATCAAAGATCAGCCCAATGTAATTTGGTATTACCTTATTTAATTAACTCTGTTCAGATTCAGTGGTCCTATTTTCCAAATAAGTTACATTCTAAAGTTTGAGAGTAGGCATAAATTCTGAGGGGGTCACAATTATGTGTAAGTTTTCCATAAAGGTCTGTGATTTTCTGGTGCCAGTGAATCGATAACTTCTTGCTTACACAGTGACACAGTGACACATTTGCTGCTTGGAGTGCGACCACTGAATTGTTTCTCATTGCTGCCCCTCGGGGTTGTTCTTTACCCAACCTGGGATGCAGCTGCCACCTATCTTCATCCTACACACACACATCTGTGTGTGTAAGTGATGCTTGTTTTCTTCTATGAGGCCCAGAGCCCTTTCTGCTCTGCACATCTGGTCCAGTCAAGATGACGTCATCAAGGGAGTCAGTGTAGTGTTCTGAAGATGGTCCAAAAATTCCCTTCCCTTCCAACTGTGTTATGGCCTGAGGAGAAAGAGTTTACAGTGCTCTGAAGCAAGCCTAGACATGTTTATTGTCCCTCCTTCCAGTGAATTTGACAGTTTCTAAGTCATCTGTCTCATAGCCATGAAAAAAAAAAAAACATATGTACCAGTTCAAAGGCAGTTTAGCATCTATGTGAGCCCATTTCAATGTGTTCCAATGCAGATAATTTAAATAAAGTGGCAACTTCAATGAAGTTATTTAAATGAGTAATGGTATGTCTCTCTCATTCTATAAATACTCTAACAATTTTAATGCACTGTAGGTTTTAATGGTATACTGGAAATCTGTTTATTTCCTCAAGATGCAGCATTGTTTTTGATTTACTATCTAGGCTAACCTTAGCCACCTTAACTATAATGATTCTTATTATGACTATCAAAAAAAACTGCAAGGTAGGCAACTTCTCAAATAAAGAAAAAAAGGGTGGAGCACTCCTCTTTGACTCAAGCCCTGAAAATCAAGTGATTTTCAGATTTTTCTCTCTATAGAAAATAAGAATATCTTTGTACCCAGCTAAAGAAATGCATCCATTTTCACACCTTGCCTTCAAACAATCAATGACTAACCCTCTGGTCTTTCACTAATTTTCCTAAGATACTAATGAGTGGCATTGAGCAGCAGCCTAGGGATACCACTGTCTGCATTGTCACACTCCAGTGTCTCAAAGCCAAAGGGTACTGATCCATTGAGAGTATTTTTTCTCCTTATTTATTCCAGCCCCAGTTCACCAAAAGAGAACATTGTAACCGTGGCACAAGCTACAGATTACCAGCAGCAATTCAGACAGTATTATATGCCGTAGGTACTGTGGTTACCCATTTCCCTTTTATTTCTCTTCCCTCTCCCCATTCCTAAAACCATCCTGGGTCATGTTTCCCAAAAAACAGACTGATATTGAAGAGTGGAAACAATGTTAAACCACATGGGTCCTCCAAATAGATGATATAGGCACAGGAATTGTCAGAAAGAATAAAAGAAGAAGGTACAGTTGCAAACCAAACTAATCCAAACCAAATAAAACAAAACACGCATCCCTGGAGTTGGAATTAGCATCAAGAACCTGGGTTCTGAAAACTTGAGAAATGGCTACGCCACATCTCTTCCTTACCTTTGCTTCTTTTGTGGCCCTGGTAAGAAAAATCTGCTAAAGGCATATAGGCAATAATGCAGACATACAGGTGGAATTTATTGTAAATTAAATATAATGATTTAATCTGTTGAGTGAGTTGGCTGACACAGTCACCAAGACAACTGCACTGAGTGCAAATTTGGATAACATTTTATGTACCCAAGAGTAAATTCTGGGTTTTAGGGAACCAGCATGATCATGATGATGACTGATATTTCTCAGATGTTATTTTAGTTTCACAATAGCTCAAAAAATATCTTCCTTTTTTACAGAAAAACAAATGGGGTGTAGGGGTGACTAACAAGGCAAAAAAAAAGCATGATGGTAATAAAAAAAGGGAAACAAAGCTTATATATAGGGGTGGGTGGCTGTAGGGGGTGGGGGAATGGGAAAAATAAGAATTAAATTGTGTGATATGCTGATACAAATTGTCAATTATGTGTGTAATCATATGTATTTATATAATGTACCAATAAATATTCAAATTTAAAAAAATGTCTTCCTCATTCTTGGAAGGTGGTCAGCATCCCTTCAAGTGGTGAAATCATATAAGAAATTTATAAAAGCTAAGCTGTCATTTAAATCATGTCTCAGCCCTAGAAAATATTTTTACGAATACTCCCTTTCTGGAAACATGAACTACAGCAATTAGACAAAAGAAAGAAAGAAACAGAATAAGGATAGGAAAGGAAGAAGTTAAACTGTCACTATTTGCTGATGACCTGGTACTCTATATAGAAGATCCTAAAAACTCAGCCAAGAGAGTGTTAGACTTAATTCCCAGATAGAGTAATGTTGCTGGATAGAAGGTCAACACTCAAAAATCAGTAGCCTTTGTGTACTTGAACAACTGACTCACCATGAAAGAAATAGATAATTCAAAAATATGAAGTATCTAGCAATGTAACAAAGGAGGTGAAAGACCTCTACTCTGAAAACAACAGCACTCTGAAAAAGGAGATTGAAGGGGATATCACAAATGGAAAGACATCTCTTGTTCCAGGGTAGGAAGAACCAATATCATCAAAATGGCCATCCTGCCCAAATGACTATACTCATTCAGTGCAATCTCAACAGATATCCCAACAGCGTATTTCACAGACCTAGAGAAAATAATCCAAAATTTCATCTGGAATAATACATCTACTACTGTCAATATCGGGATTCTTTAGGTGGCTGTTCATTTTTGTTCCCTCCATATTCATATGGTTATGTACCAAGACATCCAAAGCAGTATCTTGCATTAGGAAAAAAAAAAAAAAACAATTGGTGGATAACCCTCTTGTCTACTTATCCACTGTTCTATTGTTACCAACCCAGACTATTTTTTAAATAGACCTTTAATTCTGTAATGGTTATTTTATTTAGTTCACTGGCAGTAATATTTCGGCATTTTGCCTGCATTCTTAGGAAGGCAAGGTGAATTCCTGTGAGAATTGTTAAGAGAATACTGTTCCCTTCCTGACCACAATTCAAAGAGCTTGCTGAATCACTGCAGTAATATTAGAACCCGCAAAAAGCCCTCAGGACATCAGAAGGTGTTGAAGGGATAGGAAAGGAGTAATGCACTTGAAAGGGTTTTTCCCATCTGGTGATCCCCCAATGACCAGCCTAAAAGAGGACCGAGAGGACAGAAGGCTCAAGTGATATTATGAGAGCAACGTTTTCCACTCTTGTTCAGGAAACCAGCGAGACAAAAGGCATACAGCAGCAGCCCCGTGGCCAGGAGACTTTGCAAACACGCTACTTCCTTTGTTGTTTCCTCCTGGCGCTAGTGGAGGAAGGAAGTGTTAGGAAGGAAATAATTAAAATTATGGATTTTTTTAAATGGAACTGTTTCTTTTTACTCATTCAAAAAATATTTTTCAATGAAATGATTTCAATTTCTACTGTTATCTTCATCAGAGGAAAAAAAAAAAAAAAAGATCAGCTCTCTACCTCTGGATAGTAGTGAGGGGATTGCTTTACATCCCCACGGAGGAAAATATTGGAGGGAGCTTTTGCCAGCCTAATGCCTTATGATGAAACTTTCCCATGTGTGGTTGTGAGGTGTAAGGCCACTTGAAAACAAACTACTCTTTCCTATGAGACTTTTCAGCAATATTTTTTTAAAATTCATGAACTTCATATTTTAAATAACTTCATTCTGATCAGATTTTGGTTGTTCTTGTTCTATAATTAAATTTTAAAGATAACCACTGGGAATGCTGAAAGCCAATATAATCTCTATCCCAAGCTTATTAGGGGCTCTTCTTATGGAAATCATCAAACTTATGCAGATAATTGCTCCTTACTGTAAACTTCATTTCTTACAGTTGTGTAAGAAATTGTCCATCTTCGACATGTTACAAAATTTAAGATAATACCTTGTGAAAAACTTAGCAGGCATCAAACCTATTGAATAATGTACATACTATGTGTTTATGAAGTTTCACACATAAAAACTAAAATTTGAAGAATATCGCTTGGAAAAAAGATTTTGTACTAAATCAAAAAATGTCAAAAGGGAAATTTTGTGTTTTCTTTTTCTTTCCTTCTAAAGCACTGATCTTAGCCAATGGTACAATCTTCAATGTTTCTATCATAGCGTATTTTTTTACTTTGCTGAACAAAAATTATATTTTATTCCCTTATGATATGTATCATCATTTTATAAAGTTGGATTACAATGGATTTTCTTTCTCTGTGTTTATTTTTGTCTTCTGATATGAAATCTGCTCTCTTGCAGTTACTTCACTGTAGGTAATTCATCCGTTAATTCTCCCTCCCTTTTACTACTGTCAAAATATTTTGTGTTTAATTTCCAATAATTTGCATATAATCCATATGGTTCATAGTCCTTGGGGTTCACTGGCTTCTGCATTATCCAGTTTTCTTCTCAAACTCTCTGTCATTTCTTTAATTACCTGTCATTCTTTGTCTTCTCCTTCTATAACCCTCATGAAATGCATTTTAAACTCAGAATTACCCTGCACATTTCTCTGTTCTTCCAGCCATTCTTTCTGATTTATTTTTCCTTCTACTGTTCCAATTATATGATTTTTAATCTATTCCTCTGGATCCACTGTTATCATTGTATTGCTATTACATTTTATTTGGGTCAATTTAAAATATTTTCAGATCTTTTATGTTTCTCAAAACTTTTATGCTTTTAGGCTTCATAATTTCTTTCTTCAAATGTCCCTTTCTTTCTTTCTTTCTTTCTTTCTTTCTTTCTTTCTTTCTTTCTTTCTTTCTTTCTTTCTTTCTTTCTTTCTTTCTTTCTTTCTCTCTCTCTCTCTCTCTCTCTCTCTTTCTTTCTTTCTTTCTTTCTTTCTTTCTTTCTTTCTTTCTTTCTTTCTTTCTTTCTTTCTTTCTTTCTTGACACTGTCTACTTGCCTTACAGACATTTCCTCCATTTTGTGGAGTGTGCCTATTATAATTTTTTTCTGATAATTTCAACATTGCTATTATCTGTCACCTAAGATTCTCCTAAAGTTTATTCCCCTAAAATTGTACATATTCTCTATGTTCTTTATAGACCAAGCAATTGAGCATTAGACCCTTCTAAGTTTTAACGTTTTGAGGTTCTGGATCTTTTTGAACCCATTCTTGGCAGAGAAGAGTCCACCTGGACTGGATTCATGTAACAATTTGGACTTTATCTCCCACTATCAGTGCAGATTTTCAAGCCATCAGGCCTGTGCAGAGGTTGCCCATTTCCCACCCTCAGTGGGCAAATCTGAGTCTTTCAGCTCCATTCTACACACACCTAAAGCTACTAGTACATGTTCAGTTACTTTTCATCTTTTTTGGCTCATTCTAATAAAACCTACTGAGCTATCTTTGCGTTCATTGACTCTGCAGTGGCCCTTCCGTGCTCCCATTCATTTCAACTATTGAATTTTCACTTTTGATAGCGACAGTTTGACCTGTAGCTTCACATTATTACACTTCATCTTAGCCAAAAGGCCGAGAAGTGATGTAGCTTCACATTATTTATGTGTCTCGGTAACATCACCGTTAAAAGGTGTAAAATAGACCAGTACAAGATTTTAGAAACTTACGTTCTCAGTGAAATTTAGGATTCTGAATGTCTGAGTTTATCACAACTCAGTAAAGGAAAGGTTGCTGAAATGCTCTGCAACACTAAGTATAGTTATTTCCCCACATCCATAAATTCTGCATCTTTGGAGTCAGCCACTAAGATTCCAGAATACTCCATCCAGGACTGTCTCAAGGGGAACAGAAACTTCAATGCTGAAGCTGTCACCCTGTAGGTTACTCAGAGGATTATCACTGGGTGCTCTGTGGTTGTTTGCAAAATTCAGGTGGGCAGAAATGCATAATTCTCACTTACTACTTTCTTACTCCAGACATTTTCTATGATGAATGCTTTCTGGGAAGATTTTTGTTCAGGCTACTTGTATGCAATCCCACCTTAAAACAAGAGCATCAAACTAATTCTTAGAACTAAATCCTAATCTACGAGTCATTGGAAGTTAAATGTAAGCGAGAATTAGGGTGATGATTAAATCTTTAATTCTACTTTAAAAACACGATACTTTTAGATTAGGTGCTTAGTTAAGATAATAGGGTTAGCATTTACATGCATATCCATTTGAGGCAACCACAAAGTGATAATGGGGAGTGATACATGCTGGGAAGTAGTAGCTCGTTCTTACGACTTTTTGTTTTCTTCACTTGCTTATTTGAAATGAACTAAGGAAACAGTTTTCTCATTGTTCAGAAAAGATTTAGTTATCAAAATGTAAAACTGTTCACAATTAGCAGAATATAGTCTTCTGAAATAGTATGTCATACATATCCATGTGATATAAACATAGGAATTCAGAGTATACCAAGTATTAAGAAAATGAAAGCAAAGTTGATTCCAAAGAGTGCATACACCATTCCACAGATGTGTGCAAATATAAATATACATGTATATGATCGTTACCACCAAGTCCATTCTTAGGTACATTTCTGGTTAAGTTTTCCAGCAGGTCTCCATGATAATAAAATTGTCAAACCATTTTTCTTTAACAATTACTGACTCCAGCTATAAATCCCTAACCTGGTCAATAACCTATAACCCAGCACCTTCTGAAATGGAATGTGGGATATTTATGTTTCCCCTGAGGATAGCTTGTCTATAAAGTCCCCAACAGCCCTGCCTTCTGACCTGGCCGCCTTTCTGGAGAAATAACATAAACACAATGGTACAGGCTTCTTCCCTTCTGTCCTCCCCCGTCTGCAAAGTCGGAGGCCACTTTTTTGGAAGGCCTGACTCACGCCCAGCGTAACATATTAGGTGCTAGCTTAGCGCACACCACCCCACACCACACCACAGCTCATTAACCTTTAGACTGTAGAAAAGAAAAAAAAAACTTGCAAAAATGTCAGTTTCACTTTACATTTCATAACAGCGTCTGGGATTCACAAAGAGGGAGCAAACCCGCAGGCTGTGTGGTTGGTATCATTAAAGATTTTTTATTTGATAACTACTTTTATATACAAAGTAAAGCATGGAAAAAAAAACGAACACCCGGTTGTATCTTTCATTTTAAACTCATTATGCTGAATTTTTCAAAAATAGACTGACTTACCTACAGTGTGAAGAAATCCTTTAAAATGTTACTAAAACTCTAAAAGAAATTAAGAACTTAGAACTTTTCCTAATATATTTTCACAGCTTTCAGCAAATGTCTACTGAGTACTTAGTATGTGTGAGGCACAGCTTAAAAATCATTGCAGATACATTGCCAAATTATGTGCTGCCCACCACAATTGGGCCCAATTAAGTCACCATATCCAACTGCCCATATGTGCACAAAACTTTTCTTCACAATGCAGGTAGATCTCACAGTGGGCAAACTCCCAGAGCATGTGAGCCTCATTCTAGTTTACTAGACACACAACTCTAACAAAGGAAATTTCCACTTTCAAAAATAAATGGTTGGATGGTGGGGAGGTGTGGGTGGGTAAGGATGTGAGTAAAAATGACAATTAACTTGTGTCATATTCTGGTACAAATTTCCCAGTGTTGTGTGTGATTGTGAGATGTATATAAAATGTACCAATAAAGAATTCAATTAAATAAAAATAAATAAAAGAATATTAACAGAAAAAAATAAATGATTGGTGTTGTCCTAGAAGCATGAAATGAGCACCAAGAATGCAAATGTCTGAAAGCCTCTTCCATGTTGTTTGCCACGTGTTCCACTGTCCCCAGGGGACATATGTCCACCAACGGGAATGGATGTTAACTCTGCAGATATAGCTGGCAGTGTTTCGAAGCCACTAACTAGTAGCAGATGCTGGGATACCAGGTTTCTCAGGTACCTGGAGAGGAGATAAAATATCAGAAGACTACAGCTCCTTATATCAATGTAGATGATGTATGTGTCCATTTATCCCCATTCCACATGTGTACATATCTGTGGGCACACATACACACACACACACACACGCATGCGCACGCTCTTATAAGGATGTGATATTTTGGACATTTTTAAAGTGACAGATTAGAAAACGTCAATTCCATCCAAACAAGATTCGACTTATACTTCATTACTTTATTTGAAGAGCATAATTCTGGATAACTGTGTGGAAAATAATTTGGCAGTGTGCAGTAAGGATAAAAATAATGATCTTTTTCTGATTTGGAGAGCATTCTAGGAGTGTTTCTGGAGGAAGCAACTTAAAAGTGGAAAAAGTGATTATACACGTAAAGGTACTGATTAGATTATTACACTTTTTGAAATAAGTGAGAATTAAGGTGTTTTGTAAAAGCAGGATGATACAAAGGTAACAGAACCAAATTAAACCATAGTGCAGCATTTTTATTTAATGGAATTTGATGTAAGCGCTCATAGACTAATAATTAAAAGCTTTTGTGACCTGGAAATTTATGTAAAATTTAGGTGAAAAAGTAGAATTGAAAACATGTCACATATGCTCTGATGCAAGTCTACACATATGTGCATGGGGTATGGATTTATGTGTGTAACTGAATGTGTCCTTAGCACACATTCATGCAAACAAAGCTGTGTACACTCTGTCAATTAAAAAAAATTGCTTATCATCCTCTCTGGGTGCATATTTTCACGTTCACATAGAGATTGGATATACTATAATTAATTTTAAAATGAAATCATGTTAGGGCAGGAGATTCATTTTCTATTTCCTTTCATTGGACAATTGTTTCACTCAACACTCTGCACAGTTACATGCTGCCTGGGAAGACACATATTCTCGTCCCCTGATCAGGTTTAGATTCTGATGACTAAGAATTCAGCATCCCATAATACTCTCACTTTTCCCTATGCTTTATGATGTGCCTGTACATGTGCCCAGTTCTGGACAGAACTTCAGGGAGTTTTGAAGAGTTGAAGGGGTTTGGGTGTGAAGACAAGATGTTAAAAGTTCAAGGTACCATGGGAAGAGAAACTCCATGTCTCAGTGAAGTGACCTGGCCAGACTTGGCAGCTCTGAAGGTGACCTCTAAAGACAATGGCTTAAAATGAATAGTTGTGTTCTTTCTTTCTTCTAAGCTTGCATTTCATTGGACAAGACCAGGGTGAGCAAAAATGGCTGGGAAAGTAGTCTAGGAGGTGTTGTCAGGTACTTCTTGTGAATATGAGAGCTGAAGCCAGCAAGCTCTTGCATAATCCCTTCTAATCCTTGGGAAATTGTCTTCTCTGGTTGTGATGATGGGAATCATCTGAATACTTTTTTTAAAGCAAAAGAGAAAGTGTTGCTATGCCTACAGCTACAAACTAGAGCAGAAGGAGGTGCAAACTTGTGGGTTTGCATCGTTCTTCGGCTTCTGACAACAAACAAAACTGGAGATGGAGCCTCTTCTTCACATTTAAGCTGCGGGAGACATTCTCTATCTTTTAAAATTAGCTTGAGTTTGAGGTACCATAAATGACCAAAAGTAGATATTTTCTCCTAATAAAGTGGTACAACTTTTCAATTTTTGTTGGCTAATTCTGTGTTAATTCAGCATTTATCATTTTTATCGCTAACTTCCATGAATTGAACATTAAATTATGAATCTATTTATGTTACTCTTATTAAACAAGTGTGGTTATGTGTTTTCATCTTTATAAATGGGTCAGACTAATGTCCGTTTAAAAAAAAAATTAAGGCAATGTGTGGATCCAAATCTTCTCGTGGATAATTTCAATGTAGATATCCACCTCTCAATTTGCATTAAGGTTAAAATTACCACACACATAGCAACATTTGCTTTATGGATAGGTGCTATTTTATTTACACTGAGGTGTTATCTGTACAAATCAAAATGTGAAAGGATGCTTGGCCCTTTATGTGTATCTACTGCTTCTCTTAGAGAATAAGAAATAAAAATGAGAACAATTAAAAGACTAAGGGAATACCAAATTATAAATGTGTGTAATGAAAGTCAGATTTTGCTCTTTTAATTAACAACTTTCATCCTTTCTTGCCCACTCACCAACACTATTGTTGTCTTCTCTTCTGGATGCTATGGAACAAAAATATTCCAGAAGAAACTCTTGCAAGGAACTATGCACTCTGTGGGTAGATAAAATTTTATAATTTAAGCACAGTCCTTCATTTTTAATCTGACATTTTATTTCCCCCATTATTGGTAAAAAGTTGACAAGAATAGAACAAAAGCCTTTCTAGGAAACAAGGACAAGGCAGGGAGTATCATTATCCCCAGCTTGAAACTATACTACAAAGCCACTGGGATAAAATTGGCATGGTATTGGCAAAGAAACAGACCAGAAGATCAGTGGAACAGATTAGGAGATCCAGAAACAACTCCAGATACACTAAGCCACCTCATTT
>PVIC010005738.1:0-56753 GCA_004025085.1 Thryonomys swinderianus
AAATACAAAGGTTTTCAGCAGCTTTGCAAAAGCAAATTTAAATCCAAGTTTAAGATTACTTCTAGCCCTTAATCCTTCTACATTTTATAAATTACTTACCTTACATTAATGTTTTGAACATAGAACATTAATTAATGTTCATATGTTACAGAAATCCTAACAATATATGATTTAACAAGGAATTTTGTGATAATATAAAATGGCTATTCCAATTTTTTAAAAACATATACTTCTAATATTTATTCAGTTACATGTCTAAACTTTATAGGTTTTTTTACTTTTATTTTTGGTGATACCAGGGATCAAACCCAGGCCCTTGTGCTCAAAGTAGTTGCGGTACCACTTGAGCTAAATCCCAGCAATAGCACTTACTTTGGAAAAAGATAAAGAAAGCTGTCAGGTTAAGTCCCTCTTTGAATCATCTTTCTTTATCTTTTGATAATAAAAACTAAAAGCATTCCTTTGTTTCAGCAATAATAGTGATGTCCTAATTATTGCTGGAATGAAACTTGAGTTTTAAAGAATTATGTCTTCTCATTTTTGTTTATTGATCCAATATTCATTAAAATATATCTTAAAATTTAAAAATGTTATTGTTTGGTCACTTTTTTCATTGCAATAATTTTAAAGACCTAAACTTACAAAGGTTTATTTTAGAAATTGGAAGAGCTCAAGTGATTATATGATGGGGTTCATAGATGCCATGGTTTGATATATGAATTATGCTGTAACTCTAAAAATCATAATGTTTACAATTCTGAAATAGTTACCAAGTCTATGATTTATTCCAAAATATAATGCAGGTTTAAAATCTTCCTTTCATGATCTTGGGATGGTGATGGGTTGATGAGAAAGTCCTATGATTCATGAGGATGGCTCATTCATTATATTTGAGTTGGATGAAGAGAGTAGAGCTTATTTATAACTCCCTTAATTGTTTGAAGCTAGAAATAGAGATATAAAATTCTACAACTTAGTTTGCCCTATTCTTGCTTATGTTGTATCACAAGGACAAAGATTCATTAAAGAGACCTTTAAAATGTGTTAATCTAGGTACTTTAATGAAATTTGTTTGCAGGGCAACCTGTCCCACTTATTTATGCTTAGTAGTATTCATACATAATGGTAATGTGACTGCTCATCTTTAGACCATTAAGGAAAGAAATATGAGAAAAGGGGGCATGATGATTAATTTGGGGTGGACTGCTTAGAGGTATTTTTTTTTTTTTTGCCTTTTAAAGCAAACTATGCTTATCTTATTTAGCCTTTTAAAAAACATTAAAATTTGAATTAAAATATGCAGTAGACCAAGAACACTGTTTAAAATTGAAAAGTAAGTAATATTTATCACCATGCATAAAGTAGGTAAGATAGATTTAAAATAGTTCCTAAAATGCTAAAGGGGTTCAATGTTCTGTATACCTATATCTAAAAAGTAAATATATTTTTAAAGAATATTTTCCTATATTTAATTATCATATCATCAACTCACATTTCCTTCCTTCTCCTAGAAGTCTCAGATCTTTTTTCACCATACAATATTTGATCTCACGTTGTCCTCTGAATTTTCATCGTTTCCTTCTTTTATTTTTCTTTACTCCTTGACTAGCTATCTCTGCAAATACTTAATACTCATTAACACAACCTTCTTGCTGTGAAACAAGTCATCGCAAACATGACTGTGAAGCAAACCACCCAGAAAACCTCGTAGTTTAAATCTATGATGGCTTATATTTTGTTCATCAAGCCTGAAATTGGGAGTGGGGGCAGGGATCAACACAGACAGCCCATCTGCGACCCTTCCTGTAGCCGCTGTGCTGGTCTGATCGTTGGAGTCTGGAGTCATCTGAGACCTTGTTCACTTGTCTGTCAGGAGGTGACTGTTGACAAGATTATTCAGAGAGAGACAGAGACAAAGAGAGAAGAAGAGAGGGAGGGGTGAGGGAGAGAGACAGAGGGGGAAGAGAGAGAGGAAGAAGACAAGAGAAAGGAAGAGGAGAGCCATCTGGATGACGGCCTCAGAAATCTTGCAAATCACTGCCATTGCCTCTTGTGCTGTGCACAGGGTCAGCCATAAAGCCCTGCTTAATTTCAATGTGAAGGGAAATAATAGATAAATCTTGTTGCAGTATGAAATATCATGTGGGACCAGAAGTAACGTTGTGACTCTTTACCATAGAGAGAAGGAAGCTAGGAACTTCTTTAGACCAATCAACCAATTTAGCAGATATATTTTCTGCTTATCATATGACCCTAGAACAGTACAGTAGTCTTGCTAAACTTCTGTCATTATGTAACGAGAATTCCCATACCTCCAGCTCCAATAACCTTTCTGCCATCATTGTTTAAACCCTCACAGACAGCCTCCTCAGTGGCAGACTAACTTTTGCTAACAAAATCCTTCCAGGTTTTCATAACCATTCTCCTCAGAGTTCTTCCAACTTCCACTACTTTCTGGTGCCAAAGAGACTTTTAGATTTCACTGCATCAGTGTAAAACTCCTAGTACAAGAGTCATCATTCTCAATTACTATGGTTACATATAAACTCTTCCAAGTCTTAGCTTAAATAGTATTTTTGTACATTATATATTTACCTAGTTTAAAATATAGCATATAAAACTTATTTTAAAAGTGTACATACAGTATATATACATATAATATATACATGTTCATATAGCATATATCAGATATAATACATATGACTGTATAGTATATTTTATATACTATATACATATACTATATGCTACAATGCATATTATATATGTAGTATATTTCATATACTATTCTACATATACTTTATATTATATATACTATGTAACATGTAGTATATATTATATATTATAATCTATATTCTAAATATGTATACATTTTAACTTTATATATACATATATATATATAGTGCTGATGAATCTGTAAGTTGGACAGACTTAAATAACTCATTTGTATTTCACTGAGGTGCCACAAATTTTCAGAAATGGAGTCATCTAAATCTTTTTTGATTTTATGTCTAGAAGTTGATGCTGGAAATCACCTGAAATTTTGGTAGAGGCCCTTTTATCAGAACATCTACTTCTAGCCTTTCTAAGTTCTAGATGCTCTACATCGTGAGGAATTCAAAGGCAAAATCCCAAAGAATTCAGAAAAAGATGCACCTATTTTATGATCTTGCCTTTGTAGACATCCAGTCATTTACCTCACACTGTTTTCATCATGACAGCTGATGGATACAATTCAGTTTCAGTGATAGCAGTGATAGAGTTTACTGCTTAGTGAAAAGTAGCAGAAGTTCTGAAAGAAAAGGCAGAAACCTAAGTATTGCTCTCCATTTTTACAAAGAAAATTGTTTTGTATGATTAAAGAATATAGTTTTACAACCTGTCACTATTTCCCTACCTTCATTAATATTTCAACTAAATATAATAGTTTTTTTCTTCCTATCTCTGATTTTCATGGATCTGTTTAGGCCTGAGCCTCTCTCATCACCACAGACCTGGTATGTGTGCATGCATTTATGTCTGAATATGGTTTATTCAGATAAAAGAGAGATAATTGACAAAAACCCAGAGGTTCTGTCCCATCTGTTTTTATTAGACGTTTTCCTCATATGCCAGTAGAGATACTGGACGACTCCTGTTCTGGTTTTCAAGCTGATGGCATTCAAGCTCCCCACCCACTCACTTTCTATACTTTGTTTCTATCAACGAGACTCTGCAAGTCATGTATTTGTTCTGTCAGTTTGCTTTCTATTAGACTATTGAACACAGGGACTAGAGGAAGCTTGAAGGAGAAAGGAAAGAAAGCAATCATTATCTCTTGTTTGCTGTCTGTGTACTTTTAGGTCTTCTCAGTGACACCCAGCAGCATATCTTGTTCCTATAGCAATAATTAATTCCAGCTCCCAGTTATCCTGACAATCTCAGAAGAAATTTATCAAGCCCCTCGGGAGGGAAATGTCTCCAAACTGATACCTTACTTCACAGGGCAGGGTTCTAGCTCCGGACTCTCGCCTAATGTGTCCTCCTAGACAACCACACAGTGGAAATGCCTACCCTCCTCTGAGAGCAGGCTTCCTGCTCTGGCAGCCTTATCTTCATTAAGACTCAAGTTTCAGGACCCACCCCCCTTTTTCCTTGTCCCCCTTGCCTCGGAGTGAAATAGATTTTCATGGTTATGCTTCTGAAATTGTTCACTGGACTCCTTTTGTCTCTTTAGTTATTCATTACATGGTCAGCATGTTTAATATTAATTTTTTTCTCTTGAAAAAACTGGTGTGATTTATGGAATCTCAAGTGAATACTTACTGATATACTTGGTGCACATATCTCGTACTTAAAATATCACATAGAAATTAATCTTTCTTTATGTACAAATCACTTTATTTGGACCTACCTCACTTTCCTTCTCCTGTGGGGTATATAGCAATCAAATTATTAAAACTTATAAAGTACTTTGAGATATACTAATAAAACTGTATAATTATATATTATTTTTTAAATATAAAAGGTGATATTGAGGCTAAGGATAAAATTAAACAAATTGCCCCCTATATTATCATATTTTTCCTTGCTTGCATTAATTTTGCCTTGCTCTTAGGAGTTACCATAATGAAGGTGACATAGAGGTTACCACAGAATCAGTGATCACATTACTTTTAAAGTACTCATCAAAAATAACATACATAAAAATACACCTGAATCTTGTCTAATGTTGGCTGGTTTATGTTATTTCTAAGATGCTACAAATAAAATTTTGTCTATAATAGCATTATTTATACTAATGAAAAAATAATAGCCCCAAATTTGAGTAATGAATTATACATTTACTATAACAATATTCTAGAAACCAAGAAAACAATATTACTTTACCTTGAGAAGTCATAGGCATCCCAAAAAATAGTCGGAGAAAAACACTGTTATTTTGACATTCTTAATATTCTTCAAATTTATAAATCAAGTATAGTTTTAACACACTTATATACTCATGCATTTTAACCTTGCAAATGATTTTAAAATTCTTACCTCCATAAAACTAAGGTATTGTCCTCATATAACCTCATATGCTACCTACTTCTTATTTGCTTGGCTTCTATTGAAGGACAAGACTTGAGCTCACCTTAGGGCTATAGGGCGTTTGTCCTGTGGTGTGTACAGCAGCCTGTACTTTGGAATGTCTTAAAGGGCTGGCCAGAAGAGGGAATGGTGACCTCTATATTGTGTAGTTTTGGAAAACTTTGTTCATTTATTTCCAGTACTTTTCCTCATTGTGAGATCACCCTTAAAGACACTAATTCCTTTCCTTTTTTTGTAAGTAGGGAGAAAAAGGCAACAAATAATTAGTGGAACACTGATGAAACATTAAAGAAAGAAGCTGAAATTATTGATAATGAGAACCTTAAAAGTTGTAACTGTTTAAATATCTGACTCATTGCAGCCACTTAAATAATAAATATTTTAACTTTTCTTATTGAATGAAATCCAGTGTTGGCAGGAGCCTAAGACACGTACAGATTCCTCAAGGAATATACTTAGACTGTGCTTGAATTTTTCTGAATGTATGAAGAATGGTCATTTTCTTATTCAGGATTTGAAAAGGGAATTTCAAGAAACAACTCTAAAGAATTCAACTCTATAAATAGATACTGTAAAAACATAGGAAGGAAAATACTTTAAAAGTGGAAAAGCAAAAGATTTTGTTGAAATTAAGTAATAGTTTAAAAATTTGGGAGTATAAAGGAATAGATAAGATTTAATCTGTATATCATAACATTTAACATGTGAATCTCAACTTTTAGGGATAAGGATTTCTGAAAAGTGCACAGTATCAGGGAGACGTAGCATTAAGTTACAATCCAGAACCATGTGATGGGACATAAGGAAGAACAGAAGTAGGCTCTCTGGTATTTTCCCCAGAGTTTGGCAGTCTGAAGTCTTTAAACAGCATCAAACAGATTTTGGGAAATGATAGATGGGGGTGATACCACAGAACTCACAACTTCCATGTTTGCCTCCACCAGAAATTCGGAAGCTAGCTCTGATTCTTACCATCAGGCTCTCCTATGGAAAAGGGAGGATTTCGGATTATGCTGTGGCTTCTGTTTAGATGTCCTCCCATATGTGGTCGTAAGTGGAGCTTTTTCACAGGTGGGGCTTTTTCAGAGGTGGCTTAATCTAGAGCATGTGATTGCTTCATGGCGCTATGCTTGAATAAAGGGTGCTAAGATTAAGGATGAGTGATCACTAAATCAGTCCACTGAGTGGTTTGGCATCATGCTAATCCTGGGGCCTGGACAGAATATTGAAGGGCTGGGGAAAGGTTGCTAAACTCCCTTACTTGCTTGCCTTGCTACCTCTGACCACCAGGAACTGTTTTTCTTTGGTAATACCTGTCTGCCGTGCCACTCTGGCTTGGCACCAGCTGATTATGGTCTGAAATCTCCCCAAACTGTGATTGAATAAATCTTGCTTCTTTTAAGTTTGGATGTCAGGTATTCTGTCTCAGTAATGAGAAAAGTAGCTAAGATATTTGGAAATGAAAACATATTAAGGTAAAGTATAGAAGATAGAGGTCAAGTTCTTTTTTTTTTTTTTCTTTTTGAGACAGGGTCTTGCTTTGTAGTTCAGGCTGGCCCTGAGCTCACTAGGTAGCCCAGGCAAGCCTCAAACTCAGCAATCCTCCTGTCTCTGCCTCCCGAGTGCTGGGATGACAGGCGTGAGCCGCCACACCCGGCACTGTGGTATGTGAAATTGATTGCTGGTGGGCGTAAGTCACCACGCCCAGCACTGTATGTGGTTATGGGGATCGAACTCAGGGCCTTGAGCTTGCAAGGCAGGTGCCGGAACCACTGAACTAAATCTCCGGCCCGAGGTCAGGTTCTTAAGGAAATATGCCTAAAGAAATAATTTGAATCTCTTGTCTTTTTTGGTTTGTATTTGTTTGTTTTTGTGCCTTTCAAATGCATAAAAGTTTTATACTAGTTAACCCCAGAGCAGGAGGGAGAGGCAAGAGATCACTTTCCCAGTCCTCTCACTAGGTAGGTAAGATATAACTTATTCATTATAGACAACGGAGCCCTCAGATAGGGTCAACACATTCCCCTTGCTCGTGTATAATGGTGGAGTAAAGTAAAACTCATGTCTCATGTCTTTTATTTCTGTAATTTTTCCACTACGTACACTTCTGAATTTTAAAAATGGGAACCATTAAACAAATCTAGCTCTATATCCAAAATACAGTTTGACTATCTTTGAGGTTACTTAAATCACCAAACACACAATATGACATCTAGATTCTTTTTCTCTCGTGATATTAAAGTTGGAAAGAACATAAGGTCAAAAAGTTCTGATCCATTAGTAGCGAAAATGCCCTCTTTTGACTGTGATTGACAGTTTTTGACAGTGATTGATGGATTCTTAGGAGCAGGGATAAAATCTGATTGTAGTCAGTATTTTGAACAAGTTACCTTTGAATGGAATTAAGTTGCTAATGGATTAAGAGTAGTCAACTAAGAAAAGGCCCACAGCTATGTTTTATGTTTATCACAGAACAGTGACAATTCTTCTCATAAGTTCTAACTGAGATTAGAGTGAAATAAGACTCCCTTTTGGGTGAGATTTTATTTTACAATTTATCTCAATTTAACCACTTAGGACAGCTGATGTGGCCTAAGATGTTGATAATCCACAGTAGCATACAAAGGCACTTTTTTTCCATTCCTTACTAAATCTTTGTATATTCATGGGCTTAGATCCATGGTTTTTAAATTCTGACTAGTTTTTTTTAATGAATTAACAAATTCTCTGGATTTCAATTTATTCCTATATATTACTACTTTTGTTTTAATAACATTTTTGTATCTACACTTTAAATTTCTATAGTCATCATTGACTGTTGTTCATATGCTTAACACTGTATAACACAATTGGCTCCATGAATAACTTCATTATTTTTAGAGCTGGGGGTGTTGTTCAGTGATGGTATGGCTGCCTTGCAGGTGCAAGGTCCTTAGATCACTCACCAGTACTGGAAAATACATACATACTTACATACATACATATATACATACATACATACATACATACATACATACATACATAAATTCTCATAGGTGGAGGATGAACATGTCATGCTTAATAGCGGTAATGTGAGAAAAACTTACTGAACTTGTGATGAACAGTATATTCAGCATTAATCAACAGACAACTGTCATAGCTGAAGTATTAGAAAGGCAGGCATTAAAGTCTACAATGTAGAACAGTATGATATAATGTACATTAGAGTATAATAACCTAGATTTCAGCTTTGATTGTCTGAATTTTGATCTTAACTTACAGCCATGTTTCCCATCTGTAAAAGTAGAGATAATAATAAATGTCATTTATTGCATTTACCACATACTGTGTAATGCATGATAGGAAATAGACCTTATCTCATTTCACCATCATACTAATCTTGCTAAGTATAAAACCCTATTATCTTCACTTTTCCAGAGGAAAACAGTGAGTCCAAGGAAGGTAAAAAAGCACTTAGCTAGTAAGTGACGCACTATGAGCTCTAGCACGATACTCACAGACTACATGACCATTGAGGCTCAAGTGGGTTTGTAATGAACACGACTAACATTGGACCAGGAGTATAGTAGAAATCCAGTAAATACTGTTTTCTTCCTTAATAATTTCATTTTATAGAACCTTTGTCTCCGAAAAAAAACCAAATTTTTCTTACTACTGGAAATCAAAATCAGGACCCAAGGCTGGCCAGGCAGGTGCTACACCACGGAGCTACCTCCAGCCCCAAAGATCAGATTATTTACAGACTATAAAAGCTTGTTATATTCAATTTGGGCAGCATTCCAAGTCTTTGTGCTGGAATGTCTGTATATGAGACTTCAGAAGTTAATATTGCAAGGTCCCCTGCCCTCTGTCAAACTTCCCCTCGACCCCGGATGTGAGTCCGCTCCGCCTGTGCTGAATTATCTGCTTCCCACAATGGTGGTGTCTCCAGAGTTGTTCCTTCTACTGCTCCAATACTTTCCACCGGTTTTTCCTGAAGCCTGAACTCTTTATTAACCAATTACCTTCTGCAGGGCCCTCTTCACTCAGAGCCTGATTGCCTTCTTTTCATATTCAAAATATGGTTGGCCCTGAAGCAAACGCCTTTCCCACTACACCTCAGTATCAGTGGTCAATTATCCCTATGCTTGTACCCCAGAGCTGATCTGGGGTTCACTTTTTTTTTCTCCTCTACCTCTCCTTAGGCCTTTTTAGGGGGGTGCTGTTACCTGACATATTCCATCTTTGCTGCAAGGTGTTAGGATCTCCACAGCTTTTTAGAATTTTGGAACTTGTTTGATGTGATTTTGACACATACCTCGCAGGGCGATTCTGCAGCTAGTCCTTCAGCCCTTGGCTCTCAGTTCTCTCCTCTGCTGTGTTTCAGGGGTGAATTTCCAAGATCATTCTGGGTATTTTTTGTGCCTATTTTTGATCTGATACACACCAAAAAGATTAAATGTGATTAATATATCACCCTTTTGTGTTACCTTACCCAGATTCACTGTCTGGATTTAGGCACGAATATCTTACGATCTGATCACTGTCCCATTCAGATCTCCTTTGTTTTACTTCCTGCTTTGCACTCTCTTCCTCTTAGTCTGATGTTTACCTCCATCCCTGTATAACTTAGACTCTGTGCCTTGTCTTTTGAGGGACTTATTTAGTATGGTCCTGTTCTGTCTTTAATTTTCTTGTTCTTTCCTTGATCCAGAAGCCCTGGCCATTTCAGTATTAAAACCATGCCACCGTTGGATACCCAGCCTCCTCTGCCTACCTTTGTTACTTCTCTTTTAAGTAAAATCTTAAGGCTTCTTGTAAAAGTTACTTTCTACTTTCTTAGGTCCCATTTGTTCTTCATTCTGCTTTAATCTGACTTTTTGTTCCACAGCATCTCCTTTTTCTAATTTCTTCGTAGCTGGCAGTGTGTGACTGAACAAAATAAAGTGTGTGCTCTGCGCATCACTACATTTGACTACTTCCACTGCATTTGACTTATATTAATCTATCTATAGTCAACATAAAAACTCTTCCCAGAGGAATTTATCCAAAGTTTCAACTATCATATCTGTGTTAATAACCCCAAATTCACAGGATAGAAATAGTCTAAACACCACTCTTCTCTTCTGAACTGACTTATAGATCTCTCTATGTGATTGAACCCCATGCCAGGGTCTACACTCAACTCTTTGTCCTTCCCCTGTCAATCTGAAAGTGTGGCACTGTGTTGGCCTTGCCCAAACTGTAGAGAGTTATTTTTCACTCCCCTTCTTTCTTCTCCCTATGCCTACTCACTCATCAAAGGATTTATTAATCAAAAATTCTTTGTTAACCCAAGTTACATACCCTAAAAGAACAACACAGAAAGATGCACAGAAAGGGACTTACACATGATGAAGAGTTACTGTTGGAAATGCATAATGTATTGTGTGAGCTCAGAATTTGATTGAGTAGACCTGACTAATATCTCCAAATGCTCCCTCCCCTCTCCTCCCCTTTCTGTTTTTCCTCTACTTTGTGCAGTAACCTCTTGTTCTATGCAGCATAGACCTTTTAATCTACCTTCTTCACTGTTGTCAGAGTGACCTTTCTAAAATGCCATTTTGATCATGTCACCATCTGACTTTCAAACCTTAAGTGGTTCCCAAGACTGTCATGCTATAGTTCACAGTTCACAGCTTAACATCTGAAGCCCTTCACCTTGAGGCCCCAGACTTATTGCTCACCTCATCTCACGGCTCTGTGCCACTCATATCACTCCTCTGTATGGTACATTTTTCCTGAAGTGTAGGAGGTTGTCTCATACATCTAGACCTTCCCACTTATTATTAACACTTCATACAATAAGCCTTCCCTTGTCTTCATAAAACTCAAGTCCAGAAAGACTTTTCTGATGACCCACCACCTCCGGTCTTATTGAGATAACTCCCTTTGCTGCCATACCTCCTTCTATATTACTACTATCATGGCAGTGATTAATTCATCCACTAAGTATTTATTGAGCATCATGCATCATACTTTGTTGTCCTTTTTTACTCACTACCCATAGCTTCCTTGAGAAGATTTTATCTTATCTTAGGTTAATTTACCAGAATCTAGGGTGGGGACTGATAGTATTTAAAATATAGATGGCACACAATAAATACATGTCAAAAGGGATAGTTCCTGTCACAAGACTTATTAAAAGAAGACCACCTGGAATATACTGGGAAGTCCTCTAGCTTGGCCACCTGAACCTCTAGTTCTAGATCCAGATAACTTGTATCAATCATAGACTTGTGAACTCCACATCTTCAAAGAACGTAGTCTCTTCTCATTTCTGTAAAATAGATAAATAGTAATAATGTCGCCTCTATCATATACATCTGTTAGAAGATTATATTTATTCATATAGGTAAAGCGCAAACCAAGATTTGGTTATGATAAGAATTTAATAATGATCACTTATAATCAGAGATCCAAAATCCATGAAACCTAAAGCTGAACTTATAATCAAGTCCTTAGAGTGTGCTTTAAACAAATGCCTAACTGCAGTATAATAAGAATCCCTCAATTATTACTGATAGACATAAAATTGAAGTCCACACTCAGTTCATTCCAACAAATATTTACTGAGAAATTTACACACAGCCTTCAACTCTGAGGTGCAAAGGCAGTGTGTTATAGTCTGAGTCTGTGGAGAACTCTAAAGATAGGCTGTGATAAACAATAAAACCATTATAATACTGAAGGATTTATAATTTATAAAAGGGGTGACAAAGACTAACTGAGGTTACTATTGTGACACAGAAAAATGAACTTATATGATGTGTTCAGGGAACAAAATCATATGTGATTTGAATCAAAAATGATTCTTAGAACTCTGCCCAGCAGGAGAAAAAGCAAGCAAAATAAGACAGTGAAAGCACAAGGCATAGTATGTTTGAAGAGTTGCAGTGAGTGCCTTAGTACAGGGGAATAAATTTAGACTGGTGAGGTAATGGAACACACAGTCTAGCGGGTCTTACAGTAGCTTTTAGTGTATTCTGGTCAATATTCTAGTGAAAAACTGAAGTGAAACCAGGAATCAGGGCAAACCTGCTTGACCCAGGGCTTTTTGCTATAGTCAGAAAGATGTGACCATCATTTAAAGAGTAAAGAACTGAACTCCAAACACAGACCTGGCATTTAAACTAAAAATTCACAAAGGAATGTAAATAATAGCCATGTGGGTAAAGTATCTCATTAGTAATAAAATGCAAAATTTTAAAACTGAGATATCAATTTTCATTTTCAAACCAGAAAATATGAAAGCTTATGTACAGTGTGAGAAATTCCTCTATGCCTTATAGTTGGGCTGACACTAGGACCCCATACTCCTGCCGTTCCACTCTCCTAAGGCGCCTTCCCATGAAATGATGAAAGAGTGTTGCATAAAATATTGATTACAAGAGCAAAGAAAAAATAGGAAGTCTTAGAAATGTTCAGCAACACCAGATGGGTTAAATAAATATGACATTTTTACAGCAAAATATTAGCTTTTACAATA
This sequence comes from Thryonomys swinderianus, assembly GCA_004025085.1. Lineage (NCBI taxonomy): Eukaryota > Metazoa > Chordata > Mammalia > Rodentia > Thryonomyidae > Thryonomys > Thryonomys swinderianus. The sequence goes on from PVIC010005738.1 coordinate 12,578, forward strand.
TTTTCATTATACTTTTTCACAGGACATATTCAAAATAAAAAATGTACTCAGTAGTATACAATTCAGTATTTGATTATAGAGTGAAGAGATTTTAATCTTTTTAGGTTTATTTCCTCTTTACTTTTTTCTCTAGTGATGATTACCTTAATAGTATTTATTATTGCTATTACATTATTTCATACTTATAATAAAGTTATGCTTGATTTTTAAAATTAAGACTCTGGTGCCGAGATTGGGTAGTAATATTACTTTATAACAGGATTTTGTCTTATTAAAGCTCTCCGAATGGGTATGTTACATTTTTAGTATGAATCAATTTAACATAAATATCTTATTTATATTTTAAAAGGTCTGAAAGAGAAGTACCTTTCTAAGTGTACCTATATAGTTTGCTTGCAAAAATTCTTAAAATAGCTTTTACCCATTAAAATCTTAAAAGGATTACACAGTCTAAATTAGGGCCTAAACTGCAAAAAGCCATAATGAACTTAATATTATTGCTTTCCAAAATATAGACCAATTCTTAATAGACTACTTTACAATAGGAAGTGCCTTTAGGGGTCAGTATAGCAAAATTAAGATCAGTTTATATAACCTTCCAAAAAGTCTGGTGGCAACATAAAAATGCCCTGGCATAATTATTTGTGAGTTCATTAGCTAAAACATACCTTTCTTTTTGAGCTTGGTTAATAGTGGATTAGACTGACAAATCTATGCTTTTGGTTTCAGAAGTTGCCTTTGTATTATGCGTGCTCTCTCTCTCTCTCTTGGAGAAGTGCAACTTAAAACTGCTTTATTCAAAGTCAGGTTTAAAGTTATTGGAGCTGACACATGAGATCATTTGGTCAAGGTTAGTCTTCTGACATTTAATCTGAAACTAGTGATCGACACAGCAATTTATTCTTCCTTGTAGTCTTTTTCTTACGGTTTAAATTTGGATCCTTGTTGTTTATTGTGTAGTAAGTCTTTTGTTCATTTCTTCAAATTTTCAGGAGTCTAGCTTCTCACTGGTCTCCGTTCCCAGATCTAGTTTTCTTCACACCTTCTCAATAACATCACTTCTGGTTTAAACTAGTGTTACTCTTTTCACGTCACTTAGCTTTTTCTAACCTAATGTAGCAGTTGGCTACACAATTATGAGTGCTTACATATGGCAGTGAAAAAAGACTAAGTAATCATTTAAAGTTATACCTTAATAAGCTTTTTTCTACAGTAATTTTTCTGACCCCAATATGTTGAATTTCCTTTTCATTCCTTGTTTAAAACAATAATAATATATATATTTTTTTGAGACAGGGTCTCGCTTTGTAGTTCAGGTGGACCCTGAGCTCACTATGTAGCCCAGGCAAGCCTCAAACTCAGCGATCCTCCTGTCTCAGACTCCTGAGTGCTGGGATTACAGGCATGAGCCACCATACCCAGCACTGTGGTATGTGGTATTGATTGTTGGTGGGCATGAATCTCCACACCCAGCATTGTATGTGGTTACCGGGGATCGAACTCAGGACCTTGTGCTTGCAAGGCAGGCGACAGAACCACTGAGCTAACCCTCCGGCCCTAAAACAATAATAATATTACAATATATCAAACAGAACTTGTACCAGTAAGTGTAACACTTACCATTGAATATGATATCATTTATGAACGTGCTTTATTTGATCAGTTATTTCCTATTCATAGGCCAAAAAATCTTGAGGCTATCTGGGTAGCTCCAAGATTCATTGTCATAATACTGGTTGTGATATCTTGAACTTGCTTTTGAGCTAAGATAATACTTTATAAAAGAAACCTCAAAAGAAATATTCTTCCTACAGCGAGGCATGAAAGTCCTGTGAGGTGAATACTTTGGCATATCTTCCTTTACTGTATGGAAGCTATGGTAAGGGTTATGTGCAGTTATGCGTGAGTTACATGCAAGTCTGAGAATGTGCAATTGAGAATGTGTAGATTAATGCCAATGTTACCTTTAAGTATTAAACTTATCTTCCCTTGGTCTCAAGTTGAAGAGTTCCCCTAGTCTTGAGGACTATATATGGATAGCTTTAGTAAAAGCCACAATTACTTTAAAGAATAGCCTTTTTATAATTCCTGCCCAAATATTTTCTTTCTTTTATTGTTTCTATGCTTTGCTTCCCAACACTTGAAAAACAAAAAGAACTTGATGTAATGGCTCACACCTGTAATCTCAGCACTCTGGAGACAGAAGCAGGAGGATTGCCAAGAATTCAAGATTGGTCCAGGCTATATAGTGAGTTCAGGGCCAACCTGAACTACAAAGCAAAACCCTGTCTCAAAAAAACTAAAAAACAAACAAGAACAAACAAAAAGAAAACATTAGCAGTAGTAGTATTTATTTTCATTAGTGTATCGCTAGCTCTTCAAAAAGAAAAGCCATAGCCGGGCGTGGTGGCTCATGCCTGTAATCCCAGCACTCGGAAGGCAGAGACAGGAGGATTGCTGAGTTCAAGGCTTGCCTGGGCTACATAGTGAGCTCAGGGCCAGCCTGAACTACAAAGCGAGACCCTGTTTCAAAAAAAAAAAAAGCCATTGCATTGTTAATTCATATATTTGGAAGGAAAATATTTTAGTTGTTTTTACTTGAAAAATCTCTACAACAAAATAATGAGAGTCGTATTTAACTTCCAATGGCATAACAACTATAACTAGGGAGAAAAAACATTGATTCTAAGACAGTGTCTAAGTCTTAGTTGGTAGAATATGAAAAATTCCTAAATTTTATTTTTGTCTGTTTCTCACATGTCAGTTCATGGATAAGGGATGCATTGTACATAAGTAGTCTGTGCTTAGCAAAGCAACTAATTAATATACCAAAAGGAACTTGTGTCGAATAGTCAATAAAAAAATTTCACAGGGGAAGAATTGTGAAGTACTTGAGGTTATCTCTTGAGTCATTTAAATTGATATTAGTTGAGACTTAGATGGGCATCTATAGGGAGTACACTTTCAGAAATGGAAGGGAGAAGGTGTAGGGAAAATAGATGTTAAAGTTAACAAGAGATTTTTGATATGTTTTTTTTCTGAATCTGAGTAAATTGAATTTAAATGATACAAAATGTTAAGCCTTCGTAGTTTTTCATTACATGATGTTACCTAGTTGTTTTAAATGAAATACACAATGCAGATAGTCTGTGTGAGAAATTTATATGGCCTTGATTAATCCAATTATGTTAAGATATTTGAATTGAGTTGTATGAATAAAATTTAATATATATAATATATAATTATTGTAAGTAATATTTTGTCAAATTTACCATTATTAAAGACTCTCATAAGATTTGAAAGTTCAATCACTATAATAATTTTCTATCATTATGATATGTCTCATATGACTATCTTAATTGTAGCCATATATTATCATTTTTTAAAAAAATTATTGAGGTCCTCTAGTTTAAAAAATACAGTGATAAATTTCCCATAAATAATGATGATAGTGTAATAATGCATAATTTAGTCAAGTTTAAAAAATAACTTGTGAAAAAGAACATGTGCGTAGGAAACAGGAGCAACTGCCATCATTTCAATACCACCCAGACATTACCAAGTGCAGAAAGCTACATTTTACAACACTACCTTATTCACTTTGCTTCCTAGCTCTTATTAAGCCCTACTAAAAGGCAATGGTTTGTTGGGGATTTAACTCAAGTGGTACCTACCTCGCCAACCTTGGAAGCACAAGGGCCTGAGTTCGATCCCCAGTACCGGGGGAAAAAAAAAAAGCAATGGTTATAGGCCTGGGGCATGATCACATTTCTATAATCCCAGCTACAAGGAAGCCTGAGGCAGGAACATCTCCATTTTAAGGCCAGCATGAACCACTTATTGAGACTATCTCAAAATTTAAAAAGTAAATTAATAAAAAAGGCCAAGGATGTTCCTCCATGTTAGAGTACAACACATGCACACACACATCAGTGGATAGAAAACTGAGGTCTTATTACCACACGTATCTTAAGTTTTGATGATACAGTTAAATCAGTGGCTACTTTTCAGCAACTGCATTTAGAACCTGGATGCACCAACACGGCTAAAGTCTGTAGTCAATCCTTAAGTCAGCTTGATCTTCAAGCTTTCCAGCACTTTTCTAACATACTTCCTGCATTGCTTTGGAGTTTCTCTAGCTTGCTCCTCTAGTTAGATGTCTAACTCAGGGCTTCTCTACGGGGGAGGGGTGTTCTTTTGCCCTCCAGGTTCTGCGGCAGAATGCCTAGTAGCATTTTTGTCTATCACACTGAGTGACAGCGTTTGTCTTGGGAAGGGGACAGAGACATTCCTATGTTCAGAAAGCCTCCACAGTAAACAGTTTGAGGCCCAAAATATCAGTTGTGCCTGTGCTGAGAATCTCCCAGACTAGCTCAAGGGGCTCATCTTTGCTTCGAAGAATAAAAGCCCTGGTCGGCTTCAGAGGTCCAGGTGCTTGTTGGAAACAATAAGATGTCATAAAGGAACCAAAGAGCTGTGCAATTTGGGATCAGAGACACACAGTCTGAGCGGCATGTGGCAGAAGATATAAATCATCAGAGCAGTTAGGCTGCATTGTCTCTTTCTTCTCATTTTAGGACAGCAGAATTATCCAGCGCCAAGAGCTCACCGCCAAGTGAAACAAAGGACTTTCATTGTTGGAACTGTTAACTTTTCAAGACAAATCAGTCTTCTCTTTTTATGTGAAATCCTCTGAATTTGCAAATGTTTCTCATTCTGCTTTTGACAGACTAGGAAGACCAAACAGAAAACATTTGGTCTTTTTGGCCAACAATCTTATAAACTCTGATTTTAGTTCCGACCATCATGGATATATCAATTCATACACTCATTCACTTACCAGGTACTAATTAAGCGCCTATTGTATGGTGCTTAAGAGTGAAGAATAAGTAGGATTTTACAGAAATTTACACTTCTTAATTTTTCCAGAGTGGTGAGTTTATCCTACACAGAAGATCAAATTGACTTGATTCTTAGTATGTGTTTTAAATTGATTGATTGATAGATTGATCTCTTTCCATTCCCTAAGCAGATTTAACTATTAAAATAGGAATACATACTTGGGTATCTCACTCTTTAGTTGACACCTAGCAACTCATAGCAACTCAAGAACAGTGGTTTCAAAGTTAAAAGTACTAAATTTAACAGCTTAAAGACTTTCTACTCAGTAATTCTCTATTTCTTTTCCACCTTTCTCTCATCTTTTCTTAAATTTATGTCTCTTTCTGTTTTATCACAATTAAATTAATGACCTTAGTATTTAATAAATCAAATATTTAAAAGTGCTTTAATGAGTATAAATGTAATTTGAAAGAAAGAATTTTTTTTCTTTAAATCACTACTGTGCTCACTGGGAAGGTAACAATGAGAAAGAAAAGAAAACACCTAGATTTTTCTGCAGTTCATTTTTTCTACATTGTGAATCTCTGTAGAATGTGATTCTTCTTGAAGCTCACACACACACACACACACACACACACACACACACACCCCCCATCCACAGGAAGTCAGCTATCAGAACCCTAAGCAAAGTGTGCATTCTGCATGGCCCAGAGCAATGGCCCTGAATCCAGTAATGTAGAGATTACACAACTGTGTTTGCCAAGGAGTATTAACACTGGCTGTCCACTCTCTCTGTGTGTGATGGTGAGAATTAGGTGAAACGGGTTTTCACTTCCTTGTTCTCTTCTAAGCATTTAACCCAATTTATACACAAATTAGCTTTAAATGTAAAATGTTCATCAATAGCAAAAATTATTTAGCTCATTTCCAGAATATGGAATCTTTTGTATATTTACAAGTTTTAAATTGAATAAAACCTGTACATTTATTTCTCAGAAATGAAAATATAAACTTGAAAAGAGTTCAAGAATAAGTTTCTGTGCCCTTTTTACTTCTTCCTAATTTAGAAAAATCCCACTTAATTATATAACACGTTCAATTAATACGAAAGAAGCAAAATTTATTTTTGAATCAGGATGTAGTTTCAGGCAATTAAAGGGAAGACTTTTCTTTAAGAAAAAAGCTTCGTTTTTATTTACAGTAAAGTGGACTCACTGCATTAGTCATCTGCAGTGTCAAGAAACTAATAATTGTTTTTCATGCTTTTCAAACCTCTTAATTTAGTAAACCTATAATTGAAAAGTAAAATTTTACAATGAAACAATATAACTCAGTCCATGTTGCTATGGGAAAGTAAAGGGCTTCCTCCTACTTTAGTTTATTAATTTTCAAATAACGCTTAAGGGCTTGTTATGATAGTTCTTTACAAGGTAGTAAATACATAGTTATCCAGACTGTCTGGGTTGAAAACTAATTACCATCAGAAACTGAAGCATTAAGGCTTGTTATTTCTGCAAATCAAACAAGTCCAAATACAATTTTCATATTAAATACAGTGTGCAACGATGCAGGGATATCCTCACAATGAAAACCATTATCTAAAAATGGTCTTGTTCCTTATTCTTGTTTATAAGCAAAGTAACTAGAATTTTAAATGTTCTTCAAAAAGGGAAGTTGAGGAGACAGAAAAAGCAGCAATTCAAAAGAACAAAAGAAATAAAAATGGAGCTACTCAAATAATTCAAAGTTTCTTAGAATATAAAACTGCCAAATACAGGGAAAAATACATTATCTGTAGGAAAATATCCCTTCATATATAGACTATGCTTACTTTTCTATAGTTTTCACTTGTAGTTTGTTTTAAGCCTTTTGCAGTGATATATTTGAGGGAGACACATTTTAAGTTTGCATTAACACAAAATAAAAGTAAGAATAAGAAAAGAGAGTTTCACTATCCAGAAATGAAACAAACCTGTGGTGGTATAAGTACACAAGAAGTCTCTTAATTTTTGGAGGTTACCTCATATTTGATTTTTAAAAACTATTCATAAACAAGATCTTCATAGGAGTAAAAAGTTTTACTCTCACAGCATGATTACAAATCTTAGAAATTAGAAAAATTTAAAAACATGGTGACTAAAAGCTCTTCAAATGCATAGTAAAATGACGTTACAGTTTCTTACTGTTGATCAAATGAATTAGTGGCTGTCAGTGTCTGATACTATAGATATCAAGTGGACACTAAAGAGATTTAACTTTGTGGCTCTGAGTGAATAGATGGGGAAGTCAAGGGGGAAATGATTACCTTGAAAAATTCAAATCTTCCCATTAATTATTGCAAAATATAGCCAGGATGTTACCATAAAGTGGAGGAGGACCCATTAATGCATTACCCCTTCAGTAATGCAGCAGGATAGAAAGCCTGGTACAGATTTTAAAGAAGTTTGTCTGGTTTCATTGAGAACAGACGTAGGTCCAAGTGGAGGGCCAAAATGGAGTCCTGGAAACAAATTCGGGGAGTTCTGCACTAAATAGACCCCAGGTGGTAACGGTGACAACGGAGATGCAGAGGTGGAGTGGACACTTCAGCAATGTACACAGGGTGGTAGGATCCGCGGGGTTTTCTAATGAATGCCACCAGAAATAAGCTTCACAAAGGCAACAGTACTCTCTCTTGTCCTTCATGGATTCCTGGTGCCTACAAAAGTTTCTAAAACATAAATAATTTAATAACTATTTATGAATTCAAAGAATAAGAGAATAAAGAAGAGAGAGAGAGATCAAGCAAGGATTATAGTCATTTATTTCTTTAAGTAGTAAACTATAATTCATGAAACCAAAGAAGAGCAAAAAAAAAAGATTTTTATTATTTCTAGTAGGAAATGTAAAAATTGTTGATTTTCCTTTCATAAGTGCTATCTAATATTCCAAGAATATATCCTTTTTCGTGATGCTCAGTGCCCCTTGGCCAGCAATATAAATGGTGGTGATAGTACAGCATAATATATAATTTTTGTCCTGTTTTAGTTTTATTTAACAAAGATGGCAACCTAGGGTTCACACACAAATGCGTGTGCACACACACACACACACTATATATATATATGTATGTATGTATATATACACACTATATATATGTATACACATATACATAATACATATATGTATATATGTGTATATACACACATATATACATATATATGTATACATGTACATGTATGTGCATATATATGTGTGTGTGTATATATATATATATGTACATACATTTGCTGATATCCAAATGCATGGGACCCATTAGTCTAAGTTTCTCCCTTTTAAAAATTATGTAATGCCCAAATTAAAATTAAAGCTAGTAGAAAGCTTCAGGGAATTTATATGTATTTATGGAGACCTTGTGTGTGTATGCGTGTGTGTGTGTGTGTTTCCTGTCCTTCCCACACAAGAGTAGGCACCTAAGTGTATTCCACTTAAAAACTTAAAAAGGAATACCTTTTAATGGAGAAAGAAATGTAACTATGGTACTCATATTGATGAAAGATTCTTTTCAAAGAAAATATATTGTGCTTTAACTTTATTGTTAATGGAAACAGAATTTTAAGCCTTTATCTATAATTTTCCCTAATTTTGGCTAAGTTTAATTACTTTCCATACAAAGTTTCTAACTATGAGATTGGTTTTAAAGTCACTACTACAGTCACAGCAATGACCTCAATAATCAGAGTATCTCTCTTGTGGATATTTCTAAATAAAGCTGATGCAATTTTCCAGTCTAATTTATATAAAGGGAACTGATCTAGGCCAAATAATATTCTTCTGTATTTATCTTGGGAAAAAATATGGAAACCATCTTAATACTCAAGAACATTTCTTACTCCATAGATTGTGAAATGCCATTTATGGTGTGCTGGAAATTCACAATATACTTTAGCTATGGGGTTGGAAAATTAGGTCATATAATGTAAAATGGATTTTTCTGTATACTAAATACATGAATCCTTGTTATATATCCTTACATATTATTCCTTTAGAATCATTTATATTCAAAAGTTGCATAACAGACATTTAAAATCTTTTTTGGAATCTGAAGTAATTATATAGAGAGATGAAATAAAATAATGCAACTCATTTCACAGCAACTGTAGTTGTTCTATTAAGGCTAAATTTTGATAACTCAATTTTCAATAGAAATGTTTTATTGAAATAAAACATGTCAATATTACGTTCCCCATTCAGATTTCAGGCTTGCTTCTTTTAGCTAAATAGATTTATTTTTATCAAGGGAATTGAAATCCATGCATTCATTTGTAATTCTGGTGTGATCTTCAGTTGTCTGCCAGTAGTTGCTGTAAGTGAAAATATTAATTCTTGGTAGTAATTAATGGTAAGTTAAAATAGAAACATTTTTTAGTTACATTGTCACAAATTCCTTAAAACATAATTTCTGGTTTTCCTTAAAAAAAAATAAGTGAAGATAATACCCCTGTCGCTTTGCCAATTGGACTTACATCTTTATTATTAATTCAGATAGGGCCTAGGAAATATCTTTTTAAAACTCAGTCATATTGAATGCTTGTCTTCTAAACTTTCAGGGGAAATAATTTTAAAAACAGGAAAAGAAGTAAAACAGTATAGTAGCATGCATTCTTTCTTGATCAAAACATTTTGCTTTTTAGATATAAAGTATAATATAAAAACTTAAGGATGTTATATTAAAAGTTCTCAAGATTCTGAAGTCTACAATGCAAAACTTTAGCTCCTTTATCAGGTCAGCAATTGCTTCTTTAATGATGTTAATTACTAAAAGTCACAGTTTTATTTTTGAAATGAAGCCCCATCTCTCTCTTCAAACATTTTTATAGGCAGCAGAAGAGTGCCTAAAGGCTACATCACTAGAATTAGACAGCCCATGTCTGAGTTCTTGCTCTGCTCTTTATGAGAAATACAGCAGTGACTTCACTTTGAGAATGTTACTTAATTCTTTTTGCCTGTTTTCTCAGCTATAGAATGGATATAATAACCGTAGGTGCATCAAAGTGTTGTAAAAGTCTAAATGAGTTAATATTTATAGAGTTCTTGTTGGTTGCCCAATAAACTCTAAAAATGTATATTGTCTAATAAATGTGTTACACTCTTGTGCCAAAAAATTAATCACACAAAGCTGTAACTAAGAATTTCTTCCATGTAGTTTTTAAATGATGTGAACATGCTGAATATAATTCTATACAAAGAGGAACAAAATTTTTTTTAAAATATAGATATTTAAACTACCTGTAATCTTTGTCCTCCTAGTACAATGAGCAACAAAGACTTTCCTGAAATACTTTCATTATCATTTATTCAGCAGAAAGATACAATCTATGCCATACAGATCTTTTTTTTTTCTTTTTTTTTTTTTTAAAGCAGGGTCTCGCTTTGTAGTTCAGGCTGGTCCTGAGCTCACTATGTAGCCCAAGCAAGCCTCAAACTCAGCAGTCCTCCTGCCTCTGCCTCCTGAGTGCTGGGATTATATGCATGAGCCACCACGCCTGGCACTGTGGTGTGTGGTACTGATTGCTGGTGGGCGTGAACCACCACACCCAGCATTGTATGTGGTTACCAGGGATCTAACTCAGGACCTTGCACTTGCGAGGCAGGCACTGGAACCACTGAGCTAAATCTCCAGCCCGCCATACAGATATTTTATGTTATGATGAAAGCCATGCTTCGCCCTGGGATATAACTAAAATATATTTCAATATTGGCATAAAGTATTACTGACAGTTATCAAAAAGGTAAGAAACTCTTTAGCAATTAGCTTCACACTGTCTTAGAAAAGAGCAAAAATCTACTAGAAATAACTTTGTTGAGTAGCAGAACAACCCTTAATAATTATGAGGCCCTCCATGAGCATAACTGGATAGCCATGTAATTCATGCTTTGATAAAGGCTATAAAACAAGTTGACAAACTATTATATAAAATCTATTTCCCTACCCTGACAGGTATACTTTAGAATAACTTGAGCTGGAAACAAAGACACCAGCGCTGGCAGAAACCTTGGAGGCCCACAGCAGGCTTCCCGGGCGCCCTCCTTACTGGCTGCCTTTCTCTTCCCGTGCAAGCCCGTGGCTGAGGCGGGAGGTGGGGCACTGCAGGCTTCACATCTCTGGTCAGCCCTTCGCTCTTAAGACATTTTCCCATGGTAACTTTGTGGGCCCCAAAGTGACCCAGTCAGTATCACACATCTGCAGGACAGCCACACGCTGACCTCAGGAAATGATGTCTTGGCTTCTTTAATTATGTCTTCCAGGGCTGCACCTATAGGTGGTCCCAAAAGACCAAGAATTTTTCCCGCTTAGGGAGAAGTGCGTGTGACCAGGGCAGGGCCATCTTCTGCGTGGGTGTGCTGATGAACAGGACTCCAACTTCAGGATCATTTTCACAAGCCACACGTGAAATCAACCTCTTTTAAAGTTACATGTGGCATCCAATGGGGGATTAAAGGACTTAGTAAATATTTCTGTACTAGAAATACACTGTTTATACTAAGAGATATACTGCTTATATTATTTAGAACAACATCGTTTATTTAGAGGAGCATGAGGCTGGCCCATTTTCCTTAGATCTTGTTACTCCCACAAACTTCACCTAAAACCTCACTGACTTAGATAAGCACAATCTGGTCACACAACTGAGTTAGCCAACCAATCCATAAATATTTATGGAGAATCTGTTATGTGTTAGAGACAGTACCAGCACTGAGTATACAGTGTTCCAAGAGTAATCATGGTCTCTCCAAGGTTTTTTGTTGTTGTTGTTCCCGGGAATCAAACTCGGGCCCTTTTGTGTCCACCGTTGGCGCAGTACCACTTGAGCTAAATCCCCAGCCCTATAAGCATCATTTCTATTTTCTCTAACTTTAAAACCTACAGAAAAATTCACACAAATGAACACAGGTAATGATGCTGCTGTGCGTTAAGAGAAACACAAAAAACAAAGGGGCCTTTTTCTGGGAGAAAATGATTTTTGATCTGAGAGCCAAGAACAAAGGGGGAAAAGTAGAGAAAAAAAACCAGAATAAAAGAAATCATGCAAGTTCAAGAAACTGACAATATACATATATAATTATGGTTGGTAGAATTTAAAAAGAGAATTAACAGGTAATAATTATAGTGGGCAGAAGTTAGATCATGCGGGATCTTGAAAATCTTATGAAGTTTGGACTTGGTTCTAACAGTAATAAGGGAGCATTGAAAGGCATTATTTCAGAAGAGACATGATCACATTATTATTTTCTAAAGCATTCTCTCATATCGGCTTTGAGAATTTATTACATCTGTGTCATGACAGACTCAGGAGATAATGGTAGCCTATTCAAATTGGATAGTAGGATTTTAAGAGGAATCAAAATCTAGAAGACAATGAAACAGAATCTTCATGGACTGGCTGGTTGAGTGTGGAAGGTGAGAGATACAGAGAGTGGAGGTGAAGTCCTGAGTTTGTGGGTTTGCCTTCTGGGTAGGAGTAACTGGTAGTAAGCAAGAGAAAAATGAAAAATAAGTTTAGGTTGCAGGGAGAGAATTAACAAGTGTATTCCCAGAGATGTGAGACTAAGGTAGTGATGGGGTCTTAACACCCATGTCATATTTCCACTGACTCATAGAAATGTCTGAGCCCCTTTCCCTTTCCCTCCCCCATTCCTCTGTTTCCTCTTCCCTTCCTTCTCCTTCCTAGAAATGTCTAGGAGTGAGTGGTAATTCTTAGGGAAGATAATCTTTTGAAATAAATGTGGGTAATAACAGCATATAGCAAGTTAATGAAATCATGGTAAGGACACAGACCATCAAAGGGAGTATGTGGTTTGAGCAGAAATATTGGAGACTAGAACTCTGAGAATGGGGGAAAAGAGGGCATTCTAAAGAACAGGAGAGATCAGAAAAGAACCCAAAAGATGGTGAAGGAAATGCCAAATTGCCGAATTGTTAAATGAAGTAAAACTTGTTTTTAAAGCAGAAAAAAGAAAACTTGAGTGTCTACAGAACACAGAGTCAATCTGTATTCAGGCACACACTCAGTTGCAGTTTTTCCCACAGACTATATACACTTATAATCATAACCACTCTTACTCCACACACACACCCACACATTTTCACAGACACCACACTTGACTCCATAAACTTACAAGCATAAAAAGGTCACATATACAAATTCTCATTCATTACATTTAACTCTAGGCCTCTACTAGTGTAGTATTAACTTAGGGAAGTGTACTGATTTAAAATAAAGAGGCTTTGCTTTATGATTTTTAAAAAATGTGGCTCAGTTTTCCTTCTGTTAAATGGGTGCAGTAATACTAGCATGGAGAAGTTTTGTGATTTAATTAATGCTTATAATGTGATTTGGGTACCCAAGATGAAAGCTACTATGTTATGTTATTACTGTTATTGGCATTGACAGCCATGACCTACCTTAACATTTGAGTGTGCAATAGTCTAAACCACAATGTAATCCAGGATGATAAAATATAAGGTATCATTATATGACTTAGAAGTACTGAGATAATGACTGAACTTTCCTTCTAACTATTTCTATTGAATTATCTTTCTGATACCTACTTACTACTCAGCTTAAGCCCTTATTTGTCATACAAGTTTCTCATTTTCTGCTTTGTTTTAACATTGTAGAACAATTTGGCTCGAAGGACCATCGGGAATCTTCTAATATAATCTTGAATTCAACAAATGCAGAAATTGAATCCCAAGTTTGCCATCTTTACTCCCAGAATTACTAAGGTAGAATTTAATATCAAGTTTCAAGATTTTTGATTTTTTTTCACTAGAGACTCTTTCACAAAAAAGAAAATTAGTCTGAAAATACAATACCACACCAGATAAGGGATTTAAGAAAACATTATTAGTAATAACAAGATAAACATATTAACAATAGCTTTGAGAATGATAAAATGGCACTTATTTTCATTAATATGGGATGCTTTAAATTTAATATTTATAACAGAATACTCATTACTGGAGAAAACCAATACACAAGGGAGACATAAGCAAAGGATGAAAGTAATTAAAATTCATGAATTACAATTGAGTTATTTGGTATTATCTATTGTTTGTCTTGATGAAAGAGAAAATTTTTTTCCTCTGGATATCAGATGTGATTTTTTTAAACAAATATATTTTTGATACAGCTTTTGTCTCAGGTACTCTATTGAGCTCTGAGGATAGAGGAGAGAAAAAAGATAGCTAAAATTGATATTTTCAGTTTATTTATGGTGAGAAGTTAATAACAAGGTTAAAACAGTAAAAATAATTTTGTTTTATCCAGTACTATAAAGCAAGCCAACAACTCTGGTTATCAGAACTTTGGATAGAACGTTCAGGGAAGAAAGTAGAGGTGGGCCAGAAACCTGAAAGGTTACAAAGAAAGAACTAAGTGAAGAATATAAAGAAGATGGTTCCAAGGGAGAGAATGGCACAATAACCATCAGGTTGGCTTAAAACACACAAACAGAACTCCAGTGTGAGGCCATGGAGCGCGTGAGCTGTGTGAGCACAAGGTTGGCAGAAAGCCTGTAGCACTGCATCATGCTGTGAAAATAAGGTTCAGGAATTTGGACCTTACTGTCAGAGGGGCCATAGACAAGTTTTAATTTGAACAGTAAGTGGTTGTGTGTGTGTGTGTGTGTGTGTGTGTGTGTGATTAAACTTCTGACCAAAGGATCAGTTTAAGATAAATCTGTAGAAAAGCATGTGCAACTTGAGTATTTAATTTATTTAATCTTGACTATTTGATTTTTTTTTTTTGCTACTTCCTTCTTGATGGTACAGATACCTGGAAAGGAAGACAGCTCAGATGGTATGTGGGAACCTTTGGGTGAGTCCATTTTCTTGCAACTCTCTGACATTTGTCTCTGAACACTGGGTCATGTGGAGAAAAGTGATGGGTTAATCAAACTTCGGTGCCTGAGAAGAAAATTTCAAGAAGAAAGGAATTTAATATCAGGAATGAGATACTTATCAAATTCCCAGCATGAAAGGAAGCTGCCAGATGATTGGTTCACAGCTCACCTGCTACAGTGCAGCTGCAGTCAGTCAGGTAACCACTGCTGCCTCCCACCCATGAAACTGGTGATACATCAGCGGAATGGCTGACTAGTGTGACCATCCCCATGCCCAGGTGACAGGTCAGAGTGATTCTTACACATAGGGCTATGAAGGAGTTTCTGAGGCTGCTGTCACATAGTTGTTCCAGTTCCAGTGGTAATAGCAAAAGATACAGGGTGGGAAAAGCCAGGGATGATGAGTAGACGCTTGCTCGACAAGTGAAGGAGTGGCCAGACATGAATTGTTGCACAGGCAGGCATTAATAGAACGGCAAGGAATGAACTCATAATACTTCAGGGATCATACCAGCTGTGTTTTCTCATCTACCTTGCAAATAGCACACAGGTACGTAAGTTAAGGAGAATTTTATTAACATCCAGAAGCACTAACTCCAAGAGAAATCTGGGTAGTGTTGTTTTACCTTTCTATTATATAGGATGAGTGAAACCTCAGGCCAGAAGATTGCAGTCAAGAAATTAATTTGCATGAAGCCCTGGGTCCAAGTGATGAGAGAGGGAGAGAGTGAGAGCGAGTGAGCGAGAGAGACAGACAGATAGAGACAGTTAAAAAGAGAGAGAAAGACAGAGACAGAGAAACAGAAACAGAGAGAGAGAGAGAGAGAGAGAGAGAGAGAGAGAGAGAGAGAGAGAGAGAAGAAGAAGAAGAAGAAGAAGAAGAAGAAGAAGAAGAAGAAGAAGAAGAAGAAGAAGAAGAAGAAGAAGAAGAAGAAGAAGAAGAAGAAGAAGAAGAAAGAAGAAGAAGAAGAAGAGGAAGAGGAAGAAGAGGAAGAAGAAGATGATGATGATGATGATGCTGGGTAAGTTTCACAAGCCTATAATCCCAGCGACTCAGGAGCTTGAATCAGGACCATCATAAGTCTGAGACAAGACTGGACATCTTAGCAAGACCCTGTCTCTCAAAGGGGAGATAGGTTGATGTTGAAGATGGAGATCAACACTTTTTGGCTCAAATACTCATAATTGAAGAAAGAGAGAGAGACAAGGAGAGAGAGACATAATGCAAAGAAGCTATCCTAATAATGCCAATAAAATTCAAGAGGGGAAGAAATTAAATATCTGTCAGAAAAGAAGTTACTGAATCAATTCTTATGGGTCTGTCTAATAAATACATTAAAGTTATATGAATAATGATGATTTACATATGCAAGCATTTATTCACTCATCATACTTCATTGAGCTCTACATTTATGGTAATGCATATATAGGATGCATTGATAAAGATGAAAGACTCAAAATGTACTGTATGATAAACACAATCCTTCTGCCTCAGCTTCCCACAGTGATGAGATTATAGGCATCTGCCATTACACCAGGTTGTTCTTTTCTAACACCAGATCAGTCTGTTTTTCTCCTTTTTTTCAATTTCTGGGATTTTCTAAGACATTAAAAATACCTAAATTTAAGTAATTTAGGTTTTTTTTTTCTTTTTTTTTGAGACAGGGTCTCGCTTTATAGTTCAGGCTGGCCCTGAGCTCACTATGCAGCCCATGCAAGCCTTGAACTCATCAATCCTCCTGCCTCTGCCTCCCGAGTGCTGGGATTACAGGGGTGAGCCACCACACCCGGCACTGTGGTATGTGGTATTGATTGCTGGTGGGTGTGAGTGTCCACGCCCAACATTGTATGTGGTTACCGGGGATCGAACTCAGGACCTTGAGCTTGTGAGGCAGGCGCCGGAACCACTGAGCTAAATCTCCGGCCCAGTAATTTAGTTTTTTGAATAAAATTACAAGAATTCTATAGTCCTCTATTATTTGTTATTTAAATGAAGTGTTATATATTTCTTTGCCTTTGCCTTAAAATTTTTTCAATGATAGCTTTTTAGTAAAAAAAAAAAAATCACTCCTCTTATCTACCAATCTTAAATTATGTAGCATTAAGTTAACTTTATCAAAGAAAGTTTAACTTTGTTTTAAAAATATGCGTATCTTTGGATCTTGAAGTCTCTCTTCCTGGAATGTACCCTATTCCACCAAAGGAAATATGTTAAATTATCATCTTAGGAAAGCTTTCAACAGAACCAAATTACTCTCTGCCCACCCTTTCTTGTTCCTCATAACCTGCAACAACTTAATCCTTGCCCTGAGTGATTACTCAATAATTATTTTGTGGGAGGCTGGAAAGATTGCCTGGGGCTCTCCGCCTGCGTGTCTGGCCCTGTTGCTAACTCAGGTTCTGGGTGAGAGAGGGAATGCGCTGGATTTGCTAGTGGTGACTCAGGGAGTCATTTAACTGAAGGTGTCAGATATGGGAAACAGTATTTAAAGGCAGGTGTTGGAAAGAGACCTTCTGGACTCAATTAGAAGTGTAGGAAAGACATACCATCCTTTGCAGCAGCTCATAGAAGATAGAGAATGATTGAGATCTTAGGAGAATTCACAAACGCTTCCGTGCAACCACCAGCTTGTCTCTTAAGCAGAACAGTTACTGTAAATTGTTGTGGGCATTTTTCTTACTCCCCAACATTTTCATCTACCAGAAACTCAGGTCTCTGTAGTTTTCCAAGTGTATGCTGTACAAACTGCATGGGGGATGATATGGGAAAACACGTAGTGTTCAGAAATAGAGTGTCCAGAAAAATGAAGATATCCAGGTTAAAAAAAAACAAAAACTGCTATCTACACATAAACTGAAGAAGTTTCCAATTAGGACAAAATGGAATTTGTGGCTTTCAAGTTAGGTTTTTTTCTTAAATTAAAAAAATATTACATTAATGATTAGGGGCATCTCAATAAATGGCATCATTGGAGTTGAAAAAAGAAAACCTTAAATCTGACTGAATGGGCTAACCATATTGCAGGTCCACAGTGACTGGAGGATGACAATCTCAAATAGGCTGATTCATAGTGAGATTTTGAGAAATGGGACAGCAAGAGATTGGATAAAATATAAACAAAAATATGAAAACTACAGAACCAGATAAGAGATGATATTTATTTCAGTAGGTCCAGAATGTTTAAAAAGTAGTATGTTAGGGCCATGGATGCTCAGTGGTTCTGATGCCTGCCTTGCAAGTGCAAGGTCCCTGGTTCAATCCCCGGTAACCACATACAACACCTGGTGTGGTGACTCAAGCCCACCAGCAATCAATACCACGTTCCACAGTGCCAGGTGTGGTAGCCCATGCGTATAATCCCAGCACTCAGGAGGAAGAGGCAGGAGGATTGCTGAGTTCCAGGCTAGCCTGGGCTATGTAGTGAACTCAGGGCCAGCTTGAACTACAAAGTGAGACCCTGTCTCAAGAAAAAAAAAAAAAAGTAGTGTGATAAAATTTTACAACCCAAAATTTACATACTTTGTATAAAGCTAAATTTACTTGACTAGCCTTAGGATCTTAGTAAATTAATAGAACAATAAATATAACTCACTTTTATCTGCCAGTTCTACTAGGTTTCTAGACATGGTTAAGTAGAGGTTCTCGAACTAAACTTCACAGTATGTATTTATTAGTCTCTAACTTAACATTAGCAGATCTCAGGCTTTATAATTAGCATTCATAAATCATTAATGTAACAAGTTCTGAATTAGTTTATAGGATTTGGATATCTATGACACTGTCTATACCCTTATAGAACATAAATTTTTTTTTTTTAGAACATAAATTTTAGTCTGGCACATAATTATCTGACTCCCAAAATTCTATCTCATACTTAATTGCATATATATGTGTATGTTTGTGTTGTGTAATTGAATATAATAAGCAATGTTATATTTGTAGCGAGTATTTATTCACAATAAATATCCACAACTAAAGTAAAAAAATGCTTCATAAAACTGGGAAATGGAAAAAAATAACACCTAGAAAAGTCATGCAGTAAAGTGGTAACTGGAATATCAAGAAAAATAAAGAAAAAACACAGCAAAATCTTCATTTTAGAAGGTGAACGCTATTTTTTGTTCCTGTGTAAATTGTACTTAAATTTTTACCATCAATTATGTAGAAAGAATGAATGTAGATATTTTACATTTTTATCTCCATATCCCACTTTAAAAGAAAATGAGTGATCCAGAGAGCCGAACTTCTCCATGTCAAAACCACAGAGAAACTGAACAACTAGAGAAAGTAAAAACAATGATCCAGCATAATTATGAAAACCTAGAAGAGAGACATTGCAAGTACAAATTGATTATAGACTGTAGTCTTATTTATTTTGACATGTAGGGAATAAAGCTTTAGAAGGGAATGTCAAGGGAATGTTCACATGCTATCCTATTCTTGTGGTCCTACTTTTCTTAGTTTCATGGGAGACTTTCACATATTATTATAATTATTCTAAAGCTCATTGAGATTTTTAAGATGACTATCTGGATTTTTTAACTTTATGCTTAATTAATATTTCTTGATTCTCTTAGAAAATAAAGATTTCTAACCCCCCCCCCCCAAAAAAAAGATGACTATCTGGGAACTTAGCATTCCTAGAATGAATACAAAGCAATGAAAGATGGATGCATGGGATGGGAATTTTTATTCATTCAGCTCTTACCTTCAGAACTGCGACGGCTGTCCACAGTGGGTTGGGGCTTTTTACAACCTCAGTGTCTATTTCCTCCCCAGGAGAATGGGCAACATGATACTTACCTATCTGCTGTACAAGGTAGGAGAATTAATTAACATTTATGAAGGGCTTTGAGATCTCTCGATGAAAGGTACTTGGTCAGAGTAAAGTGTTATTATGATGGGGTAATAGTTTTGATTACTGAGAAATTAAGTATGTGAGAGATTCTATTTCCTTATAAATTCTATGGTGTGTATGCTACGAGTTGCACATCAAATGGATTAAAACAAAATGAGCTTTAAAAATAAAACAAGATAAAATGAGCCTCTTGCTTCTTTTTTTTTTTTTTTTTGAGACAGGGTCTCGTTTTGTAGTTCAGGCTGGCCCTGAGCTCACTATGTAGCCCAGGCAAGCCTCAAACTCAACAATCCTCCTGCCTCTGCCTCCTGAGTGCTGGGATTACAGGCGTGAGCCACCACGCCTGGCACTGTGGTATGTGGTATTGATTGCTGGTGGGCGTGAGTCTCCACACCCAGCACTGTATGTGGTTACTGGGGATTGAACTCAGAACCTTGCGCTTGCGAGGCAGGCGCTGGAACCACTGAGCTAACCCTCCAGCCCCCTCTTGCTTATTTTTAATTTAGCTTACAATGATGCATGAGTCAGGAATCTGTTTCTGTGTTTCTATTCCTCACATTTCAATTTAGGTTTTCAAAAAAAATGTCAGATATAGAGGTTCTATGTCATAGACAGTGCTACTGCAGTAAGCTATTTACCCAGAAGTTTCATGGAGACACTGAAGAGGTGTATGTATATCAAGACAGCCATTCCTGGCAGAAGCAAGACTCATTATTGGGAAGTTTGAATGGCTCAGTTTTATTGTAATCCTTGCTTTTGCTTTCATCTTATACAGAAGACTATGCAGCATCCAAAAAGAAATGTGAGGAGGTTTGAAGTTATGAGATAAGAAAGAATTTCACTGGAAGAGGATTAGGTACAGCAGAGATAAAATGGCACAGACTATTCAAAACTAATAAGAAACTCACTTGTAACTTTATTTGGATTTTTAAGAATCCAGAAATGAGGAATGGAGGGAACATAAATACAATAAACTTGCATCATTATAAAATGTTTCAAATTATGGGTATTCTTGATGGATGAGAGAATTATCCTATGTTTAAATATTTGGGGTTTCTTAATTTAAACTGTTCCCTTCTTGTGGATCTGTGTTACATAGTAGTATGATTAACATAGACCTTATGTGAAAAACAGGAGATGTGAACAGAATATAAAGTGAATGCATAAGTAAAAATAATTGATGAGAGTAAAAGATATATTCCTGTTAATCTCTCTCAAAACACTCTCCCCTGCCTTGAGCACACCGATCCCTTCATTCTGGTCATTTTCCGAAGCAGATCTGGAAGTCTTGGTCACTGAATGCATTTGCCGTTGTGATGGAAACTACAGCAAATGCTGCTGCCAACTGCCACCCAGCAGAGAGGCGGACTTGTAAATATTTTAAAGCATGCCCCCATCTACCTTAGTCAACAGAAATGGCAACAGATGACTTCTGCCTTTTCCCCAGAGCCAAAATTACTGTGGAAGGTAAATGTCTTAAACAGTTTCAGGATATAGAGTCAGCCAGGACAGTGTAACTAAAAACATGAAAAAGGATTTCCAGAACTGTGTCAGAAAATGGAAAGCAAGATGAGATAAGTGGATTTACAGTTCAGCAGGGTATTTTGAGGGACATTAATGACAATCTGTACTTTAAGAATATTTAACCATTCATCTTACTTTTTGATCATACTTCTACAAATCAGATTTTTAAAATCTTTATTGGCACATTGTATATTCACATCACAATCACACTCAGTATTGGAAATTTGTACCAGTATATATCGCAATTTAATTCTCATGTTTTCCCATTCCCCTACCCACCACACAAACCCCACCTCCCCAAGTAATAAACTGATTCTCTATTTTATTGCCTTCACATTTTTTTCTTTACCCCTTATTACTCACCCCTCCACATTTCCCTTTGAATATTTTCTATTTTGCAATATCCATCATACATTCTAGAACTCATTAACATCTTCAGTTTCTCACACCAGAAAACAGATACAATTTACACATCTGTGACCTATTTATTTCACTTATAAATATGTCCTGAAGGTATGTCCATTGGAGTGTAAATGACTCAAACTTATTCTTTAAGGCAGAGTAATACTCCATTTTATAGAAAAACCACATCTTCTTTATCCAGTCTCCACTTGATGAACATTTGGGTTGTATCCAAGATTGAACTATCACAAGCTGAGCTGCTATGAACATGGGTGCACATGTGTCACAATGATATGAATCATGTAAATATTTTGTGTATATGCCTATCAGGGAAATACCAGGGTCAAATGGGATCTCTAATCCTAGGTTTTTAGGAATCTCCACACTGGCTTCCATAGAGGTTGTACCAGTCTACATTCCCACCAACAGTGAAGAAGAGTTCCTTTTTCTACACAGCCTCGCCAGCATTTGTTGCTGGATAATTTTAAGACAGCAGCCATTCTTTGTGGACTAAGATGAAATCTTAGTGTTGTTTTTATCTGCATCTCTCAAATGAGCAGCAGTGTTGAACATTTCTTCATATACTTCTTGGCAGCTTCTTCCTCTGAAAAGTGTCTGCCATTTCAGATGCCCATTTTTGAATTAGGTCTTTAAATTTGGGGGATAGATTTTTTTAAGCTTTTTATATATTCTAGGTAGTAGGCCTTTGTCTGAGAGACAGCTGATAAAGATTCTTTCCTCAAGTATTGGTCTTTTCTTTCCTCAAGTATTGTCTTTTCGCTCTGCTAGTGGTTTCCTTTGCCGTGCAGAAGCTTTTTAATAGGATGAGATCCATTTGTTGATTTCTTCTGCTATATCTCATGCTAGACAGGTTTTGTCCATAAAGTCTTTCACTAAGCCATTGTCTCCAAGAGTTTTACCTAACCTGTTTTGCATCATGTTTAGTGTTTCTGTTTTAACATTTAAGTCTCTAATCCACTTTGATTTTAGTTTTGTACATGGTGACAGAGATAGGTCTAGCTTTCATCTTTGGTAGGTTAAAGCCCAGTTTTTCCAGCACCATTTGTTAAAAAGGCTATTTTTCCTTCACTGAGGATTTTTGGCTCCTTTGTCAAAGATGAGGTATTTTAGTGTATCTGGATTTATTTCTGGATCTTCTAATCTATTCCACTGATCCTTGGATCTATTACTTTGCCAGTACCATGCAGTTTTTATCATAGTGGCTTTATAATAAAGTTTCAAGTTAGGAAATATAATACCCCACGTCATGTCATTGTTGCTTATAATTGCTTTTGCTATTCTAGGTCTTTTGTGATTCCAGATGAATTTGTAGATAATTTTCTCTAGATATGTGAAATAAGTTGCTGTGATTTCAATTAAAATTGCATTGCATCTATATAGTAGTTGTGGGAGTATAGCTATTTTGATGATGTTGGTTCTTCCTACCCAGGAACAAGGATGTCTTTCCATTTTCTGGTAACTTCTTCTTTCTCCTTTTTCAGAGTTCCATAGTTTCCAGAGTAGAGGTCTTTCACTTTCTTAGATTGATTCTTAGATATTTCATTTTTTTGGATGTTATTGTGAAAGAGATTGACTCCCCAATTTCTCTCTCAGTGAGTCTGTTGTTTGTATATACAATGGCTATTGATTTTTGAGCACTGACCTTGTATCCAGCTACACTACTAAATTTGGCAATTAAGTCTAGCAGTCTTTTGGTTGAGTTTTTAGGATCCTCTATGTTGAGAATCATGTCACTGGTGAATAATGACAGTTTAATTTCTTCCTTTCCTATCTTTATTCCATGTATTGCTTTGTCTTGCTTAATTGCTATGAGTAATATTTCCAGCACTGTATTGAACAAGAGTGGTGACAGCAGGCATCCTTGTCTTGTTCCTGATTTTAGCATGAAACGTTTTGGTTTTTGACCACTGAAGATGACTCTGGCTATTGTTTTCTCATAAATAACTTTTATTAGTTTGAGATAAAGCCCATCTATATTAATTTTCTGTAAGGTTTTGATCATGAATGGTGTTGGATTTTGTCAAATACTTTTTCTGTATCTATTGAGCTAACCATATGGTTTTCACTCCTAAGTCTGTTGATATAGTGTATTACATTTATTGATTTATGTATGTTCAAATACCCTTGCATCACTAGGATAAATCCAACTTGATCAGGGTGTATGATTTTCTTAATAACTCTCTGTATTCTGTTTGCTAATATCTTATTGAGGATTTTGGTATCAATATTCATGAGGGAGATTGGCCTGTAGTTTTCTTTTTTGGTTGGTTCTTTTTCTCCTTTTGGAATCAAGGTAATGGTTGCTTCCAGGAATGAATTTGGGACTACTGCTTCCCTTTTGATTTCATTAAAGAGTTTGAGAAGTATTGGCATTAACTCTTCTTTAAAAGTTCTGTAGAATTCAGCATTGAAGCCATCAGGACCAGAGATTTTCTTTGTTGGTAAGTTTTTTTTATTATTATATTTGCGATTTCAACAAATTAATATTGGGTGTTTAACATTTCTTTATTTTCTTCATTCAACTTTGGAAGTTCTTGTATGTCTAGGAATCTATTCATTTCTTCTACATTTTCCATTTTATTGGAATACAAATTTTCAAAATGTGTGTTCATTATTCTCTGGACTTCCACTGGATCAGTGGTAATTTCCCCCTTTTTGTTGCTAATAGCATGGATTTGAGCTTTTCCTTCCTTTGTTTGATAAGCTTGGCTAAGGGTCTGTCAATTTTGTTTATCCTTTCAAAGAACCAACTGTTAGGTTGTTGATTTTTTGTATTGTTCTCTTGGTCTCCATTGCATTAATTTCTGCTCTGATCCTTATAATTTCATTCCTAATACAAACTTTGGGTTTGTTTTGCTCCTCTTTTTCTAGTGGCTTGAGGTTCAGCATTAGATTGTTTATTTGAGTTTGCTCTGTTTTCCTGGTGTAGGCATTCAGTGCTTTGAATTTCTCTCGTAGAACTGATTTATTGTGTCCCATAGATTCCTGTATGTTGTACTGGAGTTATTATTTAATTGTAAGAACTGTTTAATTTCTTCTGTGACCCATTGGATGGTTAGTAGTGTGCTGTTCAACTTCCAAGTATTTGTGATGATCTTGGCATTTGTTTCGCTATTCAGCTCCAATTTCAAGGCACTATGGTCTTACAGGGGATAACTTCAATTCCTTTGCATTTACTTAAACCTGTTCTATGAACTAGCATGCAGTTTATTTTGAAGAATGATGCACGAGCAGCTAAAAAGAAGGTAAATCCTGACTCTGTGGGATGAAATCCTCTGTAGATATCTAATAAGTCGATTTGTTCAGGAGTTTGGTTTAGCTCAAGTATTTTCTTGCTGAGTTTTTGTCCAGTGGATCTGTCTTTTTGTGAAAGCAGGGTAGTGAGGTCCCCTACTACTATTGTATTGGTGTTTAGCTGGCTTTTCATGTCCATTCATGCTTGTTTTGTATAGTTGGGAGCATTAAAATTTGGTGTGTAAATATTTAAGATTGTTATTTCCTTCTCTTGAATTATTCCCTGTGTAAGAATGTAGTACCTTCTTTGTCTTTCTTAATCAGTTGAGTTGAAATCTATTTTATCTGCAAATAAGATGGCCACTCCTGCTTTTTTTGTAGTTTCCTGTTGCATGGAGAATTGTTTTCATCTTTTTATTTTCAGTCTATGGCTTTCTGAATTAGGTGTGTTTCCTGTATGCAGAAGATTATGGGATCTTGCTTCTTGATCCGTTCTGCCAGTTTGTGACTTTTAATTGGTGCCTTGAGTGCACTGACATTAATGGTTATGACTGATACAGACAGAATTAGAGCTATCATGTTTTCCTTTTCTTGGTTCTTTTCTTCTTTGCTTTTGCCCCTTCCCCATCATCGCTTGGCCCAATGGGTTGACTCTGTTGGGTCTCATGAGTTTGTACCTTTCATTATTTTTCTCCAAAATATTCTTTAGAATGTGTATTTATGAAGTTTTCAGGTGTTCTTTGTCATGGAAGTATCTTATTTCCTCTCAAAAACTATCCTCAAGGATAGTTTTGCAGGATATGTCAATCTAGGTTGGAGGTTGTTTTCCTTAAAGCCATGAAACACTGCACTCCAGGCTCTCCTTGTATTGAGTGTTTGGGATGAGAAGTTTGCTATGATCCTGATGGATTTCCCTTTGTATGTGATTGTTTTCTTTTTTCTAGCTAGTTGAAGAATTTCACTCTTTTTTTATATCTGGAAACTTTATAATTATATGCCTAAGTGTAGAGTTTTTATATCATGACCATTTGGAGTTGTATATGCTTCATATATCTGTATGTCTAATTCTTTTCCTTTTCCTGTGAAGTTTTCTCCCATTATCTCTGTGAACAGTTTTTATATCTTTTACATTACCTCCTGCTTCCTCAGTGACTCCCATCAATCTTACGTTACTCTTCTTTGACTCATCTTGGAGCTTTTGGATTGATTTTTCATTGTCTCTTTCCATTTTTCTTAAATTATCCCTTTCCTATTCATTGGCTACCATCCTGTCCTCTAGGTCTGAAATTTTATCTTCTACCTGATTTGTCCTACCTTGCCAACTTTTGCTCTCTTTCTTAATTACCTGGACTTCTATTTGTAGCTGCTTAAAAGGCTCCATTTCTTTTGCTGTCTCAGTTTCTATCATGTCCCTGATCTCCTCTTTGGCTCATGTCATTTACCTCAGATAGTATCTCTGTCTTCAACTCAGAAATTAGTTCTAATTTCCATTTTACAAGATCTGCCTTCGTTACCATCTCAGAGAGTCCTGTTGGTTGAGCTTCCATATGCTTCATTTCGCTTTTCCTATAATTCCCCTGGGGTAGGGATCTTTGCTTCTGAGATTTTTGAGCTTTTCCTCATTTCTGAGCTTTTGTCCTTACTGGTGATTTTGACGTTATACCTTGGCTGCTGGGATCATATGTCTAGCCTTAGATCTAACCATAAAATGTATACAATATTCAGGCATCACCCTTTGAAACTAAAAAGGTTACCAGGGAGTTGGATGGTAGAGAGATAGGAGAGGGCGAGAATAGAAATAGAATTAGAGGGTATATAAAGATCACAAGACCCTGGGGGACTGAAAGAGACTAAAAGACAAAAGAGACAGATGGGACAACTACAAGACAGAATAGGTTAACAGCAGTGGGGCAACTAACATCTACCTTCATCCTTCTGTAATAGTACAGAAGAAAGAGAGAAGGGAAGACTGTGTGCATTAACTTAGGCGACAGATACTGTGTGGAGAAATGGAGGTGAGAAAACTACAGGAGTGTAGCAGCAGTGGGCATTCAGGGCACTATTTTCTCTCTCTTGAAGAATAAGAGTGATTGAGAGAAGAAAGGAAAATCCAAGTTTGGGTACAGAACAATAAAACAGTTGAGGAGTGAAGAATAGAAGAGTAGGTAGGGAAGAAAAAGAAAAGAAAAACAGCAACAGCAATAGCAAGAACAAAAACAACAAGCTGTCCGAGGTGTGGACCTGTGATTCCTGAGTTCTGCTGGAGAATTACAGGCTCAAAAGTTAGAGGTGCCTCTTCCCCCACAGTAAGTTGAGGGTCCTGCAGGTGGCACTGGGCCCAGAAACTCACTGATGGTGAAGTTCACAAGGATTGCTCAGCTGAGTGGGTATCCCTTCAATATGACAGGTGGGGTCTCCAGTGCAGAGGCATGGTGTGGCAAACCCAGACAGGAAGTTGAGACTGCAGGAAAGCTGTGCATAGATCCTGCTGCTGGTGCTCTCGGCTGGGTTTGGAGATGCCATCTGGGCTACAGAACATCTGTCCCTTGGAGTGTTGGGCAGGGCTTCTTTGCTTGACTTCACCGATCCTTTGTCTTCTCCCCAGAAACAAGCGTATAGGTGTCTAAAGCAGCACTCTGGGGGCCCATGGAGCCCTTCTCCACGCTGCAAGCCTGCTTCCCAGAGGCAGACCATAGGCAATCTGTCTCATGGGTGCAGTGGTCTCTGCCGGTTGGCTGGCCCTCCCCTGCTGGGAGTCCTGGCTCATGGAGAGGGGACACACTCCCTTGACCCCTTGCTCCCTCTTTGATTTTCTTTTGCTCTCATTAATACTTGCCACAGATCTTTGTTTATTTGTTTGTTTTAGGAAGGAAGATTTCCCTGCTCTTCTACCTCCACACTGCTGTATTTCAGCTTGGGAATAACAAACTACGGAGAGGGAGACCCTAGGTTTGTTACCTCTCTCCCATCTTCTCAGAATTCCTCCAGACTTTTTATTTTTTAAGTATTGCTTTTCTTGTGAATCTGAGTGATTGGAAAGAGAAAGCTATACCCTTTAATACACTTGTATCTCATTTATGCATTGTAAACCAAATGTAATATGTCAGGAATTTTAGAAATAAAATAATATCAAACCTTAATTAACATATTTCAACTGATATGAAATAATCACTTCTGGTAAAAAAATGAAACGTGTAGTTTGTAGGAAATAGATAATTTATACTAGGTAAGGTACACATGATAACAGAAATAATATAAAACATCTCAGTAGTTAATTTAAATTAAAAAGAACACTTAATTTCTACTACTTTAGGAGAATTTGATCTGTGAACTCTGAAAGTGACATTTGTTGCCATATATCTTGAGAAAATGCTTAAGATCACAATTTTTTTAATGCTCGTGTCCTTAAACATCATTAATTTACAAGGCATTTTGAATAAGTTGAATCAGAAAATAGAGAGCAATTTTGTTTTCATGCAGAGAAGTCATAAAAATGCTTTGAAGAGTTATTCTCAGTTATTTTTGTTTGATTTTTACAATTCTTGATGTGCACCGAACTTTGAATTATTTAAAGATGAATTTTATTTATTGGTGTAAAATATGGATACCATAAAGTTTGCCCTTTCAGTTTATAGTTCAGCCAAAGTAAGTACATTCATAATATTGTACAACTGTTTCTCTCTCCATTGCTGGAAATTTTTTAGCTTTCTAAATAGAAATTCATGCACACCAGAAAATAGCCTCTCACATCCTGTTTTAGTTACTTTTCTCTTGTTGATGAGACAAAATATGTGACACACAAAGCTAAGGGGAAAAGTTTATTTAGCTTACAGTTTGTAGAGATGTCAGTCCATAATCATCTGGCTTCAAGGGAGGCCACCATGGCAGAAACACACTGCAGAGGAGAAAACATTCATGGTGGGAAGAAGGTAGCAAAGCAACCAAGGACACAAAGAATAAGATAAGCCTCTCTCTGCCCCTTTATACTGTGTCCAGCCTACCTGGATTAGGGCCAGATCAATCAGTAGACTGATTTGGTAATCACCCACTCTTAATCCTAGCATTATGCCATGAAATCAGTCACATACTTTAGATTTACCCATCTCTGAAAAAGCCCCACATATGACTGCCTGAACAGTGTGACGATATCTAGACATAAACTGTAACATTCCTCTGCCCCAGTCTTTTGTAACTTCTGTTTTAAGTTTCATCTCCATGGATTTGCCTACTTTTAAATGGAATCATGCACTAATTATCCTTTCTATTGATATTTTCAGGTTTTTTTTTCCTTTTTGTGATGCTGAAATGAGCTCATGGCCTTGCACATACTAGGCAAACAGTACAGCTTAACCACACTCCCATTAACCTTTATCCTTATTTTATTAAAAAATAAAATAAAACAACTATGCTAATATTACTGCCCATGTGGATAAACTGTAGGCCCAGTTTAGATTTTATGATAGTTATTTTTCTTGTTGTCAAGACAAAATAACCAACATCCTAAGTTAAAGGAGGAAAGGTTTATTTGATTCACAGTTTGTAGGGGTTTCAGTACATAGTCAGCTAGCTCCAAGGCTGGATGTTATGACAGAAGGGCATTTCAGCGGAGAAACAGTCCATGAAAGGCACAAGGCAGAAGGCAGCAAGAAACAAACAACAAGCAGTATCTCTCTTTTTGTCCCTTATATTTTATCCAGTTTTATTTAGGGTAGGTATCACTTATATCCAGAATGAAATAGCCTTAATCCTAACATTATATCATGAATCAATCCTACTATCACATCCTTGATCCCTGAAGCACACATTCTAGACTTAGCCACCTCTGAAAAGCCCCACCTATGACAGCATGAGTCTTTTGGGGGAACATCCAGCTATAAGCCATAAGATATTCATTTGGTCTCTGAAATTTTGTCTCTGAAATTTTTTTATCTCCCACAAAATTGCTTATGGACATTTTAGTACAGAATCAAATAGGAGTTATGACTTACACTTAAAGTAAAAAAAAGTATAGATTTCTTTTCTTTTTTTTTCAGACAGGGTCTCACTTTGTAGTTCAGGGTGGCACTGACCTCATAGGTAGCCCAGGCAGGCCTCAAACTCAGCAGTCCTCCTGCCTCTGCCTCCTGAGTGCTGGGATTACAGGCGTGAGCCACCATGCCCAGCACTATGGTATGTGGTACAAATTTCTGGTGGGTGTGATTTACCACACCCAGTATTATTGTAGGCAGTTACCAGGGGTCGAACTCAGGGCCTTGTGCTTGCTGGGTAGGTATGTGGGAACAATTGAGCTAAACCTCCAGCCCTGAAAAGTGTAGATTTCTAAGGGCAGTGTTAGTAATATAACCAAAATATACTAGTGACTGATACTAGGTGTCTAGTTGTGAGCTCTTATAAGGCTAAATTTGTCTAAATTGCCTTTGACTTGCTGTTACATTGATTCATTAGTTATGCTTTTGAAAAGTAAGCAAGTTTTAAATCACAAAGCCTACTTATATCAGAACTTGTCACATGTCCAACTTTTGCAAAGCGCAAATACTCAAATATTACATTTAGTCATGGTCAAATTTTTTTCTCATGATTTATATGGCATGCTATCTTGGTTTCATTTTATTTTGCTTTTTTTTCTTAATGTTGTTGTGAATTGGATCTTTTTTTTTGCATCGTGAGACTAAGTAAGCAAAGTCAACTGGTATAATCATCTGTATCTCTGTGTACCAATCCTGTATCTCTGTGTACCATAGAGTAAAGAGCATTCCACCTGATAAATGAAGATCACCATAAAACTAAGTGAGTGTGGAGGGCCGGAGATTTAGCTCAGTGGTTCTGGTGCATGCCTAGCAAGTGCAAGGTCCCTGGTTCGATCCCCAGTAACCACATACAACAATACCAGGGGTGTTGACTCATGCCCACTGGCAATCAGTACCACTTACCACGGATGCCAGGCCTAGGCATAGGCGTAGGTGTGGTGGCTTATGCCTGTAATCCCAGCACTTGGGAGGCAGAGGCAGGAGGATTGCTGAGTTTGAGGCTTGGCTTGGCTACATAGTGAGGTCAGGGCCAGCCTGAACTACAAAGCGAGACCTTGTCTCAAACAAACAAACAAACAAAAAAAAAACTAAGTGAGGATGCTCATCAGCTTGAGACAATAAAGATCTATCCCTGAAGAGGACTCAGCTTTCTTTAAAGTGTATAGGCTATTATTGTAAAGTCATTCTGGGAAGTTAGGAGTTTACATAAAGGCACACACACAGGTCCACCACAATATAATCCTTGTCACAGCTTGTGAATATAATATAAATATTCTCAAATTAGAAAGAAAAATCACATTAGGAAGTATGTGTCCGTTCTCAGGTTCATTATTTCAACTAGGTTTCTCTTTCTTTGATACAAATAAAAACTTGACCACACAAATGTCTAATTTCTAAATCTTAGGAGACAATGCATAGTAAATGGCATAGTGAACACTTTTCTCTATTTTCCTGACATGTAATAGGAAAACTAAATGGCTGAGAGGCAGAGTTTGTCTGTACAAATAAATACCACTTCTACTTGGTGCTTTTAATCCCTATTTCTGTCATAGGAGTACTTTCTTCTTATAAAGCAGAGAGAAGAAAAATTATAAATAAATCAAAGAATGTACTTGCTTTAATTGTATTATAACCTCTTAAGCAACACTCTATTTTTATTCTTCTCTCTTCAATGGTCATTACTTATTATATTTCTGCAGTTAAAATAGGAAAAGCATTATTATGGAAGTCATAGACATCCCAAACCCCATATTTTGCTAGGTACTGTGATACATGCCTATAATGCTAGAATTCTGAAAAACAAAAGGATCACAGATTCAAGCCTAGCCTGGCAATTCAGTGACTTGATAAAAGTTGAGATTTTTGTCCAAAAAGGGAGAAAGAGACAGAGAGACAGACACAGAGAAACAGAGTGACAGAGACAGAGAAAGAAGGAATGGAGGGTGAGAGAGACAGAAGCAGAGAAAGAGACAGAAAGAGAGAGACAGAGAGAGACACAGAGAGAGAAACACCAAAATAAATTTTGATATGTTGGTATATAACCTTGAGAAAGTCATTTAAATTGGATTTTCTTTCCAAACTTGAAGAATCAGGCTCTGGGGCATTTCAAAATTCATGCATTTGGTTAAACTGTTAAAATTTCAGAAGTTACATTTAAGTGTCCACTTAACATCTACCTCTGGTAGTACTGAGCATCAAGTACCAAAGTCAACCTCTGAGAACAACTAAAAATCTGGATATGTACATTGACTTAAATACACCCAATTAGCTAGTGAGAAATTAAGATGTTCTGAGGCCAATGACTAAATGAATAAAGAATGCTGGAGATAAAAGTAAAGCACTGAAGGCCACTTTAGCCTAGAGTAATTTAAATATGCAGATAAACTTAAGCTGCAATTTCAAGACCCTGTTTTCTTTTTCTTGCCCTACTTAGGCTACATAAACAGAGCTGACAATAGCAATGGACTCAATAAAGTACCAGAAACTAGTGGAGCTGAGACTGGAGAGGGAGTGAGGTTCAAAAAGTGATGATGGGCCTACGTGGCCTCAAGCAGTTGATCTAGGAAGCAATGGGGGAGTCATAGTTAGGAGAGACAGCAGACAGCCAAGGTCATGGGGTCACCAGCATGATTGGGATATAGGTTATGTACAGGGAACTAGGCAAATCTAGGGAGGATAATGGAAATTAGGTTTTTTACTACCAAAAGGAAAGAAAGTGAACAAATTACACTATAACGAACATAGTAGCACTGTTGCTTTTAAAGTGGATATGTGAAAATTCACAAGTTCAATAGGTGGATCAGTAGATAGATATGAATAAATAGAAATAATAAGTATAGGAATAGATATAGATAGATATGAATAAATAGAAATAATAAGTATAGGCATAAATATACACACATTTTTCCCCTGTTTACTAAGAGGCCCTAGAAATAATGAAACATAGGAATGAGCACACCTAGTATTTTTTAAAATTTATTGTCCACATTAACGTTACAGGATGACAGGGTATATTTGGGGAAGTTGGTACATGCATTTAACATGTCTCAATCAGTTTCCATTGCCTTCACCCCTCTTCCTTCTCTTACTTGTTCCCTTTTCTTATCTAGACATCTACTTCCTGTTTGTTGTCTTTTCTCCTATATTTTAATTATTTATTTATTACTTCATATATTTCTTTTAGGTTCCTTGTGTAAAAGAAAGAATGAAATATTTAACTTTCTGGTATGGTTAATTTCATTCAATGTAATGGTTTTAGTTGTATCCATTTTTGTGCAGGGCTGGCTTTAGCTCAAGTGCTTACTTCCTCACATCATGCTTCTGGTCTGTCCACTTTAATGCAGATGATACAATTTCATTTCTCTTTATGGTTAGGTAATTTACACTGTATTTATATATTTTCTTTATTCATTCATCTGTTGATGGGCATCTTGGTTGCCACTCCTTAGTTATTGTGAATTTAGATGCCCAAGAGTGTCCCAGAATCTTGATCTTGTTTTCGCTATACAATCTTCAGCAGGAACTTCGCTCCCTAGAGAAAGGGTTGATCTCAGAACAGACATAGAATTCACAAGATGAGCCTGGATATTGTTTCAGAAATGAAGATACTTCCAAAAAATGTTGTGGCAATTTCAAAATGACAAAAGTCAGCTGGAATACAGTAAATCTGGAAAATCTATACTAATGTCAATATTAAAGAACAATAGATGAATCATAACAACTTGAGCAATATAAGTAATTTGGGAAGAAGAGAAGACTCTTCTTTAGGACAAATAATGTGCCAGTTCATACTTAAAAACAGTAATAAAATAAGATAGAATTTTGTTGCAGGCACAACAGTGTTCGCTCATTCAGGACATCAAGAGGAGAGGAAAGGAAATGCAGGACACACAATATGAACACAATTTAAAAACACAAATATAGATATTAACATGTATGAAAGAAATAAAAATATTAGTGATTTCATATACATGTAAATAAAACAAATTACCCATTTAAATTATAAGTTTCTAACCTATTTAAAATATATGGAGTGCCAATGGATTTACAAAGAACACCCCAAAACACCAGGGCATAGATACAATAAAATAAATGGATAGTAAGGATCACAGTAGATAAAGACTGAAACATTAAAAACGTCAAATGTACTTATAAACTAGGTTAAGCAAAATAAGCTTAGAGCACTTTAGTGAAAATGAAAAAGAATCTTTAAAATAATAAATATTTCAAAACATGGAGATATAAAAATTCTAACACCATATCACTTAAAAATATAAACGCCAATTATTTAAAGTGATAACTGATAGAACTATAAGGAGCTCTAGAGGAGTCCACATACCAGGAGATTTTAAACACAGCTTTCAATAATAATAATAATTCATCTATTCAGAAACTTGGTAAGATTTTGAAAGCTTTGAACCACAAAATTAACAAAGCTAACTAAAAGAAGCATACAGAATTCACAAGCCAATTACACCCAAACCAATTACTGATTGTGGCCTTTCAAAAATACAGACACTACTTCAAAGGTTCCTTAGCCTGAACTCGGCTGATGTCTGGGTCTGCGTGAATCTGCTGGGTGGAAGCGTGTTGTGTGTTGTTACTTCCCAGCCTCACCCTCTCACCCTTCTCTCATCCTTTCTTTGCTGCTAAATTCGTTAATTCACAGTATATTAAAAATTTAAATGTGTGAAGTAAAAGACACAATTTCTGAAAAAGAAAGCTCCACAGAATATTATACGTCCTTAAGAGAAAGATCTTATCACATAAAATTTAAGAACCTACGTCTATCAAAGGCCATCACAAAGAATGTGAAAAATACATATCAGACTTGGAGAACATTTTTTTTTTTTTTTGAGACAGGGTCTCACTTTGTAGATCAGGCTGGCCCTGAGCTCACTATGTAGCCCAGGCAAGTCTCAAACTCAGCAATCCTCCTGTCTCTGCCTCCCGAGTGCTGGGATTACAGGCGTGAGCCACCACACCCAGCACTGTGGTATGAGGTACTGATTGCCAGTGGGCATGGCTGCCACGCCCAGTATTGTATGTGGTTACCCAGATTGAACCAGGAACCTTGCATTTGCGAGGCAGGCACTGGAACCACTGAGCCAAATCTCTGGCCCCTGGAGAACATATTTCTAACATATATAAATGCCAAATGATTAGTATTCAAAATACATAAGTTGCACATATCAAAAAGAAAAAAATATAAATGATAAAGTTTAGAATGGGCAAAAGAACACACTTGACAGAAGAAGACTGGAATGGGCAAAAACAAGAAAAAGATTCGCAGTTTTAGTAATAGAAAAGTATAAATTAGAGCTGCAACTGGTTTCTATTTCATATCGACCTTGCTGGCAAAATTTCAGGAGTTTCATAACATCAGATGCTAGAAAGAATGTAGAACAAATTTTGAAGCTAATTCACTATGTTCTCATATTGGCTTCCTTTTGTGCCTGAGAACTGGTAAGGACCAAGGATATAGAGAGAAAAAGGGAGGGAGAGAGGAAGGGAAGGGAGGGAGAGGGAAGGGGTGGAAGGGAAGCTTGTTTTTCTTTTAAACTCACCAGCTCCAGTTGCCTGATGGGTAAGGCATTGGCCTCCTTATAAACTCACCATATTGGATGAGGACCCTACCTTTACAACCCAATTTAACCATAAGTCTTGAGAACTTTATCTCCAGATGTGGTCACAGTGGGGTTTAGCACTTCAATATATCCATTTAGGAGGGACACACTTCAATTTATAGCATCTAAGATTAGTTTGCATATGCTCAGCACTTAATACTGTTTGTCTGAGAATACTGACAGCCAACACAACATCCTGGTGCAACTCCAGCCCAATCATCGAGTCAATCTAATAATCACCAAATAACGATGAAGTTATCAAGGACACAATCCAGCTGACTTAACCCAGCCCAGAAGACACTTTCCTTGTAAAAACATTAACTAGAGACTATTATGATTGCTAGGTTATGAGTTATAGTTATTATGTAGAAATAGCTGAGTCAATAGACTAGATATTCTAAATATCTCTGAAATTATATATTCTTCAAAGTTATTAAAATTCAATCAAATTAACAAGTTCTTTTTTTTTTTTTCTTTGCAGTACTGGAGATTGCACTTGGGCCCTTGTGCATTCAAGGTTGGCGTGGCACCACTTGAGCTAAATCCCCAGCCCCAACAAATGCTTCTTATATGCATGCATATGTGCTGTCAAGGATCATACAGAATAAAATTCCCTAGTGACAAGCTAGTAAGATGAAAAAAAATAAAGACTTATTTAAAATTTAAATTACTAAAATAAAAATTGGAATAGAAATCAATTATTTTCACACGCTTCGTAAGACAGTGAATTACTCCTAAGTAAGAATTAGGTAAAATAAATACCATAGTAAGTAGAAAAAAGCTTATTAGCAAAGTTACTAAATCATGCATATTATTATTTAAATCACTTATTTTTAACATTATATTTATTCAGTATTTGGTCATTCAGATGGACTTTACTGGTTTCTTAAATTTTTTTTTTTCTAAAAAGCCAAAGTCAATTGAAGGATTCTTATACAGTTAACTTGCATTTAATGCTGTAAGGCAAAAGATTATTGAGACATTCCTTAACGTTACTGATGAAAGATGCTATCATGAAATGATAACAAATAAAAAAATACAGGTAAGCACAACATGATATGGGAGGAAAAAAAAAAGTGAGGTAATTAGCTGTTTTGTTGGTTTGAAGAATCTTTCCAGGAGTGTTATCCTCACTGTGAGAAAGAGTTAGCTAAGCAAATAAATACCAGAAGAAGTAGCCATAGCCAAAAGCTCAGGCCCATAACATGCCTTGACTTGTATTACAAGTAGAGGTCATTTATCATTTACTGAATAGTAACTCCCATATTCCAATCAAGATATTCCATAAGAAATATAAAAATGGGGCCAGGGATTTAGCTGAGTGTTTCCAGCAGCTGCCTCACAAGTACAAAGTCCCCAGTTCAATCCCTGGTACAAAAATAAATAAATAAATAAATAAATAAATAAATAAATAAATAAATAAATAAATAGGTTTTTTAAAAAAATACACACACACATATATAAATATATATATATATATATATGATGAAATATAAGTAGTATAAATGAGCCTAACAATGGAGAAAGCCACACAATAAAACAGTTAAAAAACCATGGTCAAATCATAAGTTATGAATAATGTTATAAAGAACATAAAGAAAGTTCAAGTCCAAAGCAGCAACCAAAATTTCCCCTATATGGGTAACTCGATTTATTTACAGATTTAGCACATTAATTCTTCCAAAATAAAAGCTGGAAGTTATTGAAATAAAAAAAAGAAAGTAGAAAGTCTTCTCAGTAGGAAGTTGACCTTCACCCTGAGGTGGAGGGCGCTATTGAAGAGTTTCAGTGTGCAGACTTCACGGTCCACTTTCAAGATTTGTACTGGTCCCCGTAAGCATCTAAGCTCCTGTGTGGATGTGGAAATAATGCACATGGCTAAAGGCAAGCCTGGGAATGGTCACCAGCCAGCTCTAACAAGAGTCAAAACTCAGTGAACACCCAGCAGTCTTTAATTTCCTTCTACATTGGTGACACACATGGGTGACATTGGTGAATGCAGAGCTAGTATTTATGAAGTTAGGCTCAGTATTTGAAAAAATTTTAGAATCCTCATTACTGAGAAGTAGAAGGAGCTGATGAAGGATGTAAAAAGACTGTTGGGTGGTCTGAGGAATATAGGAAAGCATATAATTTTTCATAGTTGTATAGTATTTATTTGGTGATATGTCTTCTAGTGCTTCTCATCGTTTTATCTTGAAAAATCTTTTCCTTCTGGAAAATTCTTTAACTTTTCCCTGGCAATGTCAGATTTGACATTTAGATGATTGTGCCTCCTTAGCCAGATCAACCTCAAATTGAGCCAGTCCTATGGCCTGAATGGTGATTATTAAAATATTAATAACTTGTCTATTTTAAGTTCTGTGTAACTCCTTCAGTGTCTATAACAAGGCATCAAAATAGATACAGTTGTCTCCTTTGTATTTATTTGTGTGTGTGTGTGTGTGTGTGTGTTTGAACTAGAACCTCTACCCTCAACTACCTCTCCACCTCTGTTTGTTTGTGGCTGCAACATTGTCCAGACTGCACTTGGACTTGTGACCTTCCCACCTCATCTCCCACAGTGTTGGGATTACTAGTGAGTCATTATCCCCAATATTAGCTATTACTTTCTTCTATACAGATAAAGAAATTGAGGCACACAGATATAAAACGTGGCCTGGGTCACAAGTGTACCAGGTTTTGAACTTCAAATTCTACACTTTGGATCCCACACGTTGTTAATAACTACTTGATCATGTCAGGACCAGTTTCTTCACTCAGAAGAGTACATCCAAACAAATCAACCAAAGCCCTTGCTCGATATTTAAGTTGGGTACCAAAGAGGCAAACCTCAGTCTATCTCTGGTGCTGAGGTTATGCGACTAGGAGCAGTGACTCCAGCTGTGAGACACCTAGCCCAAGAAACTGAAGATGATACTTTGACTAGCGTATCTGCAGAGATGGGTATGATATGTTCATGTATGATCTCTGCCTGGACCTTCTATGAATGTGATAATGTGAGCTTATTCAACATCATTTTAGGTAAGTGTCCTTAATTTTTTTTTTTTTTTGAGACAGGGTCTCGCTTTGTAGTTCAGGCTGGCCCTGAGCTCACTATGGTGCCCAGGCAAGCCGCCGCAAACTCAGCAATCCTCCTGTCTCTGCCTGCCGCGAACTCAGCAATCCTCCTGTCTCTGCCTCCCGAGTGCTGGGATTATAGGCGTGAGCCACCACGTCCGGCATTGTGGTATGCGGTGTTGATTGTTGGTGGGCGTGTCTCCACGCCCAGTATTATATGTGGTTACCGGGGATCGAACTCAGGACCTTGCGCTTGCAAGGCAGGCGCTGGAACCATTAAGCTAACCCTCCAGCCCAAGTGTCCTTAAATTTTAAAGCTTGCAGCTAAGAGCTCTGAGTAATGAAGCATTTCAATTTGCATAGTTGTGGGGGAGTCTTTAGCAATACTTACCCATCCAGTAGGACAGCAGACTGCTTGTTGTGTTAGTGTTGGCTGGGGATGCAGCAGGCAACTGTGTTAGGAAAACAGTGTATACTATGTTGCAAATGTGAAAAATAGACAGGTGAGAAAATATGTGAAATCAGCAAGGTGCACATCAGCAAGAGAAAGCAGGCCCTGAGATATACTGGGCAAGGGACTTAACCTCTCGAGTTTTGGGTTCCTCATTTTAGCACTGAAGTACAAATAATTACCTTTCTCAGGTGTTACGAAGATTGAATGAGATTATTTATAGAAAGGTTTTGCAGTGTCTGGTATAAGATAATTGCACCAAAAAGGAGGTGGGTATCTGCACTGTGTGACTCAGATGAAAAGGATGATTGAAGTGATAGTCAGACAAATGCAGTCATACAGATGGAAGATGGCAGTGCCTCCTTCTCATGACACCATGTCCAATTGTTCATCCCAGACCTGCTAGAGAGGTGAGAATAGAGTCTTCTACACACCGTCCATGAAAATTCAAGTCGTTATCTAAAGAATGAGAATAGATGACTTCAAGGATAATGATGTAAGTCATATACACATTACATAAAAACAAAAAATTAAATCACAAACACTGTTAAATGTACACAATTTTAAATTTTTAACCAAAGTGACTGATCATTAAAACATAAATATACATGTAATTGCACCATCACTGATGCAACCCCTTCTGCCTGTTACAAATATGATTTCTTCTTGTGCTTTTGCAATGAATGATGAAGAAACTTCCAGATGGAGAGGTTTAATTTGTAAGGTTGTCTCTAGTCTATTCTAATCTAGCGTTGGCTTTAACTTCCATTGTAAATTACAGAGAGAATTCCCAAATTTTTAAATAGCCCCAAGAGATCTGATGAAATAGCTAATT
Organism: Thryonomys swinderianus; assembly: GCA_004025085.1. Lineage (NCBI taxonomy): Eukaryota > Metazoa > Chordata > Mammalia > Rodentia > Thryonomyidae > Thryonomys > Thryonomys swinderianus. The sequence goes on from PVIC010005738.1 coordinate 52,348, forward strand.
TCTTTCTATGAGCACGCTAACAAAAGCAATTTCTTACTGAGCTATATGCTATCCAGTGGGACTGATAATGAATCTGCACTATGGTAACCTTTATAAGACAGGAAGATAAGACCTTTTGGGGAGGTGTATTTATTAGGTGATGAATATGTTTTTCTGTATGGGGGTTCTTCTGTTTACATTCAGCTTTTGCTCAACTACCCCAAGACATTCTTTCTTTCTGTTTTTAACAAGACTTCTAAATTTATAATATCCACATGATTACATACCACCACTTCAGTAAATACCAAGGACCAGTGAGCTGAACATCTTTCTCAGTGTTCAACATTGCATTTTGGAAAGGCACTAGACTTGCATAGATGACTGTAGTCTTTCTACCCTTTTCCCTTCAAGATTTACAGTCAAATTTTCATTTACATGGATTTTTATGATTGCTTATTTATTTATACACTTGAGAAGAGGGAGGAACCATCCTGTTGTCACCCAGAGATAAAGAAACAGCATTTACTGGAAGTCTCCTACAGAGGGCACCTTCACCTTATTGGAAACCCAATGGAAAGAGAAACTCTGGGTACCAGAGAAGGGAGTAACCCTTAAAGGCAGAAGAACCACTTGTTTTCCCTCACCAGTTTTCTTGTCTATGGTATCTTTGTGATTTTATCTTTAACGGAAAAGTGCTGGCACCCTCTGTCTAATCATTCATTCATAGGTACAGGCTAGTAACACTACCTTATTATTATGTTCAGTTTGCTTGTGGGTGAGCCTGAGACAGCTGTTCCTATTGCCTAAGAGGCAACAGATCAATGAAAGGAAGCAAGGACAAGTTGTGAGCTGCCTTTTTGCAACAATGTCCTTTATACAACAGAGGATATTTTTAAAGCATTGTATTGGAAAACAAAGGCTGATAATAAAGTACAATGTTGACATAATCCTTTGCTGTAAATGCTTTTAGACTAAAATTACTTAAACGGAAACAAAAAGTATATATTTTTGAGTTATAAAATACAGTGAGTTATGAAATACAAATTTTAAAAAAGTAAATGTGATTTAGAAAGCTCCAAAAAAGGAATGTGTGTGTTTATGAGTTGTGTAAACAATTCTTTGAAACCATTTCTGTTAGCTAAACTATGAAAAAAATTGTGTACTAATATTATTATTATTATTATTATTTGTGTACTAAGATTATTATACTGCAAAATTATGAGTAGATTTTCACAAAATATTTCTTAAATGTTTTTTCAACATAAAACAAGTAAAACATCTAAAGGACTTCAAATAGAACATTAATTTTAATTTGGTTTTGGAATGTTTTTTGTTTTATGATGACTAATAATATTAACACATTTGTACATAAACCCAATATAAGTATAATATAATATATTCCCCCCAAATACTTTTTTGGATATTTGATAATTTCTATTTGGGAAGCTTCTTTTGCAAGTTCAACAAGTAGAAGTCAGATTTACTAGAAAAACATTTTCCATAATAAAAGTAAAGCACTAATTATTACTCCTGAGTATTAAGGCAGAAAGAAAAATAAAAGGTTGTCTACTTACATTGGCATAAAAATGCTATTTGTTTCATAGCCAGAGTTGCTGTTGAGTACTTACTATATTTAAAATGAAGCTCATCAGATATAGATTATTAAGTCTATATCTTCATTTTATATTCTATGTTGGGAAATACTTAAACTTTCAATTGCTGCTATTGGCATGAACAGCAGTTAGAAATATTTGTACTTCGTGTAACCTGAAATAAACCACAAAAATGTGAATGCATCTTAACTATTAAAATTAGTTTGAGCTTATTTTTTAAATGGAACCATAAAGCCTCCTGTTTGGACAAAAAACATTCAAACTATTGGAGACTTTAATTCTTCTTTAGTAATGACTATCATTAATTTGTCACTCAAGTTACTAACATAAAAACAAAATAAAGAACCTCCTGGTAAGCACATACGTATATTTCTGCTAATGCTATTATCAATGTGTTCTGAAATCACTTAAATCAGTTTCTGTGGGGAAAAGATCTACTTTCTTGTTCAGCTGGGTTGGTTTCCTTCTCCCAGAAAATGCCTAGAAAGACCCATTCCACCTGCCCAGGCATTCCTGCCTCATTGTTGACATTTCCTGGTGTTAGGTGACTTCTCCCACTTGGTCACATTCCAGAGCTGAAGGCACTTCTTTGAAGACACAAGGCCATTCAAGTCTTGCCTACTTTGCAGCCTCAGTCTAAAGGGAGAGTAAATGAAAAACCCATGTGGTTCAGACAATTTAAATGGGGCAGCGGGAGGGCGTGCTACTGCTCTGTTTGGAATAGCTGTGGGATCCCGAATCATCTCCTGAAAAAGAAGTAGGAAGTGACCTCTCTTTAAATCAGGATGAAAAAATCAGAGAAAAGTAGATTGAGGCTGGCGAACAACCACACAAAAATAATACATTTACATAATCAGCTTCTGTTCTAATGCCTGATTCTGCAGGGCACTGCAACAGGTGACTCTTGCTGGTGGATGCTGCCCTTCCTAACCAAAGGCAACCGGGGAAGTCACAAGAGCAAAGAAGTCCTAGAGTTCTTCGCAGTTTTAACTTTTGTCATACACAGCGAGCAGTATTTATTAAGATGGCCAGTCTTGTCTCTGAAGTAACAGTATTTCCAAAAGTTTGGCCCATGTCTCATCATCCTCTTTTCTCACTAGGTTAAACTGTCGCGCCGCAATGTATACATCAAAGCAGCACTGGGAACATACCAGCCGCTTTAGTTCAGCACAGAGAAATCCATTCAAAATTCAGTGAGAGAAACAAGCAGAGAACCGCGGATACAGCTCCAACTATGCCAGTCCTTTATTGTTCCAATTCCTTTATGGGAAAAGAAATGAACTAGTTTTCTATGCTTGTCTTAAGAAGGTCTCCTGTGAGGATGGTTCTATTTTGTGTGTGTGTGTGGGGGGGGATGAATGATTTCATCAAGGACTAAAGGAAGCTGTCACATTTGGCTAATGGTCAGTTTCCTCTTTCACAAGAACGAAGATGATACATAAGGATGAATCTGATGGACTTGTGCTGAGAGGTTGTTTCTGAGATCACCTCAGAGCATGAAAGTCAAGATCAGAGAACTGGGTGTGATGTCAGGGACACACATGGAAATGGCAATGTAAGACTGCTGACGCTAGGATTGGGTGGATTTCTAGCCTTCCCTGGTACAAAATTTCATTGATGTTACGGTGAAAAGACCCCCCAGAAATGTTGCACAATGAACTTAGATCAGGGTAAATGTCTTTGCATCCTCAGAACCAGCGTACACTGAGTACACTAAAAGGAGGGTGTTTCTTGTAGCAGAGAATATTATGTACATTAAAATGATGGTGATGCTAAGTAAAAACCTTACAAGCCTGTGGTGCACAGCATCTGTGCTCCTGCTGGAGAAGCAGACCTCCATGAACAAACCTCTTTTTCCTCATAATCTCCTACAGCACTTTAGCGTGTCCTCTTTTATTTTCAGCAGGCAGAGTCCCTGATGACTCTTCTGATGACAAGTAAATGAAGATTCTATCTGTATGGATTCCAGGTAAAAGCCTTCTTTAGGGAACTAAGTTTTCATTTTTAACTATCTGACACACAGTTTATTAGTATCTCTGAGGTTTTGCTTCAAGAATTTTCCTGTGTTAGTTGTGTATTGCAGTATAAATGAATAAGCATATCTAAAATTTTGGTATTCTCCCCTATCCTGGTCTGAATAAAACCCTTGTAATATGAAAACTGAGTAGTAATAGTATAAATAGTGTAAACTATTTGGGGCCAAAGCAAATAGGGGCATAATAAAGAGCTTTAATTACCCAGCTGATATTTATTAAGCACTTTGCAAACACTAAGAATTATATGAGGTTTAAGAAAGAAATAAACTACTGAAGAAAAGCATATCAACAAATGTAAAAGTGTAAAACAAATGTCTTTCTCCTGAGAGTTTAGGGTGAAAACTATTAGATAAATCCACAAAGATACCTGGGTATACTGAATCTTGAGCGAATTGGAAATGAAACGGTCTAAATTATGGAGAAATGATCATTTTCTTTAGTTTTCCAAATAAGAAAAAGTAGATGATAATACTGTGCTGGACATGTGACTGACCTGAACTTTTTATTCAAAACTTAAATAACTTTAAAGTTTATGGGAAATCATATGCCAGAAGGTGGCAATATCACAACCTGTCCCTTAAGATTGGACACTCTGACGCTGTACAGGTACTAAGCAAAGACAAAAGTCTGGAGGAATTCTTAGGAAGTCTTTTCACATGCGACAGTATCTCCTCATGAAAACTGGAGGATAGTTAGTCTATGAAAATCTCTTTTAGTAAAAAATTAAAAACAACTTTGAGTCTGGCCTACTTACCATTAGTAGAAGGTTGCATTATGA
>PVIC010005739.1:0-56646 GCA_004025085.1 Thryonomys swinderianus
GGTCTTTTCTCATTCTCAGTCTAGAAAGTCCAGTGCAGAGACTTCATCCCCTGAGTGGTTTATTCCTTTCTTCTGCCCCTAGCAATAGGTTTGGGAAGGAGCTTTGGATCCTAGTTATTTCCGTGAGGATCAACCTTAGGAAGGTGTGGTTTGTTCCAATGAAAAAAGAGATGCTCAGGGTTGGGGCAATAAACAGGTGGATGTGGAGACCTAGCCCTGTGAGAAGCTATCTCATCACTAAAGGGGAGATCTTCTTGTGAAGGCCAACAGAGAAACAGAGCCACAAGATGGACAGAGCATGCTCTTGAAGACTCATTCAGCCATCAAGAGCCAGCCACAGCCATGGCTTTTCTGTTCTTTTCAGTATACAAGGCAATGCATTCTCCCTCAGTTTTTGCTGAAGCCAGTTGGAGCTCAGCTGCTGTCATTTGTGAGACAGTGAATCCTGTCTAATATGCTAAAGCAGTAGCATTCCGCAGAGGCTTGATACCAGCGGCATCAGGAGCTGGTTTTTCAAAGCTAGAAGTTGAACTTTAAACATGGCATTTGGTAATGGCAACAGGGACAAAAAAAATGCTGAAAGTTTGAAAAATTCTCAGTTTGATAGATTGGGTAAGAGGGGTTATTTTTTATGTTCTGAGTTTCTTCTTCTGTATAAAGAAGAATGGAATTAGTTTAGGGTCCACATATGGAAGGCTTCTGGGCAACGTTGACCCATGTCATGTTCTGTCAGGCAGTTTCTCCCTCATAATTTTATGACATTCTTTATAAGACAAAGAAAGGCAGGTGTTATGGTGAGTAAGAGTGGAAGTACATTAGTCCACCTGCTACTTGTAAAAAGTTGGTCTGCGATACCTTTACCAAAGTTGTCTCTGGGAGCTTCAGTGGCACGATCCAATGTTTCTACACTGAATCGGGCTTTTTCTAATGTCTGAGTTTGTATATATGGCAGTTTATTTAGGCTGAGCCGACCTAAAGAGGGCTGAAACACTGGCTAGCACACCTGTGTATTCAAATAGACTCTGGACCCTAGAAAGCTACTATCCTGGGGACTTTTCTATTGATGATGGGGTTGTGCATACATTCAAGACATGGATGATATCGAAGCATCCCACAGGGCCTGTATCAGTGCGATCAATCCAACTGACTTCTTTACTGTTTCCCCTTTTCCTGCAGGGCTGGAAATCAATTGTGTGCGAGCTACTCTCTAGGTCGGAATCTAGGGAGCCTTGGAATTGAAATGCATATTGTTTCATTAGCTTCATCAGCAAGAAAAGGAGGGGAGGCTGAAAGAAAATGCTCTACAACAATTTAAACAAATGAAGGGCCTATTAATTGGTAGTTGATTTATCCTTCTGTATATACTGAGGAAAAAGAGGTGAAACAAAGAAAATCCAGTGATCACATCAAATTACATGTACTATCTAGCAACAGGGAGTGGCCAAGCTAAAACACTGGGCAATAGAATGGGAGGGGAAAAACTACATACATAACATCTCTGCAATATAAGCCAGCATAGTAGCAGAGAAAAAAGAAAGAAAAGAAATTCTATTTTAAGAATTAAACATGAGAAAAATTTTCCTATTCAGATTGGCTCAAAATACCATACAGGGCTGCATTAATGAAGATTAAATATATTTAGAAAGAATAACTCAAAAAACTTTATCAATTTGGCACGATTTCCTTCAAAATGAAAAATAAAACTTAATTTACCAGGATACAGATGAATTCCCAGATTTATTGATATAGTTTTGAGTTGAATAAATTGAATAGGAGTCACAAATCATTCTTTGCTGGTAGTTTAGATTTTCTACCTTGAATTGAAACCCAAATAACACACTCTCAATTTCTTATGATGCGCTGCCGAGACACTGGTACACATTTTGATATTTCTTTTTAATGGATGACATTCCTTTTAACCTTCTTTTCACCTCTTTTTGGAACAAAAGACTCACAATGACAAATGCAAATGTGGGAAGGCTTATATTCACTGACTGGCTGAGAAGAAAACATGGTTTTATATATTTTTGGCACCTGAAAGACACATAACTCCATATGCCTGGAGAAGGTTAAAAGCAACCTTTCATTAGAAATGAAAACCTTCAGAAAGCTGGGAACTGTCATTTTTTGGCTTATGCCTATAGGTACAACATATTTAAGTCTCACATTATTTCAATATGACTTTAGCCTAAAATGAAAGGACAGATGATTTCAATAAAGCAAAACAATACATTATTTCCACTTTCAGTAACTGGTCAAACCACAAGAAGAAAAGAAGGAAGGGGAGTGGAAGCAGCGAGCTCCCTGTATATATTCCAGGCTCGAGGCTCTGTGTAAGTCACATATTATTCTCTTTATTTCCTTATTAAGAAGAAAATGTACTTCACTATGTTTCTCCACTTCACAGAAGAGGAAATTGAGGCTTCAGATATTTAGCAGTTTGTCCAAGCTCTCAACCCTCTGAAGCGATGGAGTCAGGATGTGAATTAGACCATGGTCCCAACCCCAAGCTCGTGACTGTTGGTGTAGGTATGACCTTGAGAGAGCCCTGCCCATTGTCCTCAATAGAGTTGACCCGCAACTAGCTGGAAAGAACTCCACAAGTTTATCACTTCCTGGACCAACTGGCTTCGCATCATGGTTGGCTCAGTTATTTTCAGAACCCCTCCCTCTTCCTCTTCACTAGTCACAAACTTTGGGTAATACTCATATGATAGGACAGCAACTGGGGAATGCTCGACTGCTAAACTTGACAAAGGCCTTGCTAAAAACATGCAATTTCTCACCAGGACCAAAGGTTTTAACTGTAGGCAGGAAAGCCTTTGGATACTGGCTGATGGAGTAGCATCATTACAGACAACAAGGTGATTTGGGACCACACCTCTGCAAGTTCTCCCAAGGCCAAGACAGCTCCGTAAGGTCAGGATAAGGGAAGAGCCTGGGCTAATGAATGAAGAAGCTGCTTGGCATCCGCCACACTGAAGAGTGGCCGCACTTTCTCCCTGTCTTAAGTGTACACTGCCATGGCATCTCACTGCATTAACGAGTTTCCTGGGGACTGGAGCAGGGGCTGTGGAAGGCTTGTTAAACCAGGGTTCACAAACCCTTCTCTCTGAAATGTTATACGCCGCTCCCCAGTGGGGGACTCCGCTGCCAGTGCTGCGCGGGTCTGCCCTGCAGGATCCAGTGGTCATCTACAAACAGAGCCCCCGCCTGCCCTGTACTGCCCCCAGCCTGGCCCTCACCATCACAGCATAATGTGCGACCCTTTCTCCTTAGACTTGCCTGGTGGGCTGAACCTGGCATGTACTGACAAACACCACCATCCTGGGGGAAGGGGGAAAACAAACAAATAAAAACAAAAGGGAGGGGAAAACAATCCTGTTTTCAGCAGGAGCCGATCAATGTTTCTTCTTTCAGGGAGAGAATAGAAATAGTGCTTTCAATCCAATTCAAAAGCACTGTCCTCTCACTGTGCTCTGAAAATTAAGCAACCATTGCCTCATTTCTAAGCAGCAGAAGCACTGAGTCGACCAGATGATCATAAAAAAGGCAAGCCGAGTACAGGGATTCTCCTCATGATTAGAACTAAGGTGAATCCAGGTGGTGATTTCTTGAGTAGGGACTGGTGTCCAGTACAAGGCTGGCCACTGAGCTCGCCTGCAGCCTGGTGTTCATGGAGTCTGACAGCTGTCTGCCTGGCTGACCCACATCTGTTCTGCAATCCATGACAGCCTTCCCATAATGTTCATTTCTTTTCTGCAAGCAGTATTTTAAGCTGAGGTGGGGAAAATTAAAAGCTACTAATTCCTTGGTGAAAAGATCAAAAAAGTACCCAAAAGGCAGCTAAGGGGACTTTTGTCTCTTTAATTACTCTCTCTCTCTCTTTTTTCTTTTAGTTTGTCTGCTCCCTTGTACTTTTTCTTCTTTTTACATCTTTTGCTCCAAGTGCTAGAAACCTACTTTCTCTTGCATGTATGATAAAGCAGTTGAAGGACTATGTGATGTAAAGAGCTGAACTTGGAATGAAATCAGCGACTGCTGACTATAGTGACAGCGCTATGCCTTCTCAACTTCCCAGGGTGCTTTGGGGCATCTATGTCAGATGAGGGGGAAACACCTCACTCGGCCACAGGTTTATAGGCTGCATCTGATGAGCTATATAATGGCTGACATTTAGCAGCCTGACGTTAATTCTAAGCGATCTTAGAGCCAAGAGAAAACATCCAATCTTTTCAATGATTTTCACATATTCTAAGATCTGCAAAACTTCTAACTTGGGTTTGAAGGGGTTTGCACTCACTTGTGTTCATTCCTTCTTGGTACCTCCGGCATACAAGTCATAGAACCTTGGAAAAACCTGCTACCTGCCACAGAATGAGCCTGTAAACACCAGTAAGTACGTAAGAAGGGAGAGAAATGAGTACTTTCTCCAGCCCCAAGTTTCCATAAGCTTATTTTTCTCTCTACTGCCTTCATGTGTTATCTATACATTATTTATTTAGGATTTTTTAGATTAACTCAATTATCTCACTTAAGTATACTTGAAAAATGTGCATCACTGTTTTGTTACATGAGTAAACTCTGCAGTGGTATTTGTACCATCAATCGAAGACAACACCAAAGCCAAGTAATGCAAAATATGAAAAAAAATAAAAAGTTACAAAATGTTTGCAAATTCTTACAAAAACGTAATCACCAGTCAATTATAAGACATGTAATCAGTTCTCATTATTCATGGTAGTTATGTTTTATAAAGTCAGTGAACATGTGCACTGACTCAGAGATTATTGCACTGTTGCTCTTAAGGAAAATATGAGGTCAGGTTCCTGTAAATCTCTGGTGGCCACATTTTTGTTAAGTGATAAATGTACAGTTCAGTGTGGAATGCCACCTGAAAGTGACTTTTTAATATGTGCTGATTGGTGACTCATTTACACTGAATGCCTGGCCAGTGGGTGCGACGCATGCCTGGAGGAAGCCTCGCCAGCATATGTACTGGTTCTGCATGGCACAAGCCAGCCTTCTCAGGCTGGGGAGCACTGGGTAACATAGAAGAAATGTACTCAGAAGACAAGCACCAAACACAAATGCAGAACTGTGGAAAACGTGGTGCTAAGTACATCATGAAAGAAACTCATTTACAGTAAGAGAGCTAATACAACAAAACTGGCCTCAGCGGAGGATGTGCTCAGAGGAGTGACTCGAGTCTTTCCTGCTTCATTCACATCCACCAATAACCACGAAATCACTATTAGCTTTGCCTTTTGAAGCTGCAAGTAAATTGTTTTCAGTTGACCAGTTTGTAAATATGGACCCCACAAATGATGGGGCTAACTGCGTGAGATGCAAGACATGCCAGCAGCAAATGCAGCCTTTCTCCTTGACAAACTAAGAGGAGCCAAAAGAGAAAAAGGGCTAACAGTGTGCTGCCTTTAGATTCAGTGATACTTAGCGTCATGTGTGTGAACCACCTAGCTGGACCTGGAAGATCAGAGTTTTATGTGTCACTGTTATGTGTCACCTGTTGGAGAGACGTGCTTGGAAGGAGACAGAACTTGTGAACCACACATGTCATCATCACAATGCTGGGGCACATGAAGTGTTTTAGAAAGCCTTCCTTGCTGAGCCACGTTTCTTCAGGTATGTTAGTTAACTGTGACCTGAAGAGGAGGACCACTGAGCAGATGTATCTTCTGAGATGCAGTTATTAATATAGATTTGTCCCGGTTTATGTTATTATAACATGTAGGCATCAAGATGACAAAGAAACAGTAGTAGTAGATAATAAAGTCATTTTCTATATAGGACACTAGGAAAAAAGTCTGTTCTCAAAGAGGCCACAGTGTAAGTGCTTTCCCCAATTTTCTGAAATGTTAGACACCAAGAAATTTTACTTTGGCATTTCTCATGTCTATTCAAGATTACTGAGGCCCATCTACTCACCCACTCCATGAAATCTCTTGAAGTCAAAAAGTCCTAAGTAAGCAAAACAGTGAATATATCATCTGACTTCAACCCTGATGCTGGGTTGTTTTTGGTTACAAGATGGTAAAGATTTGTCAACAGAAGCCTTTTTCTTTCAAATAATAGAAGATTTGAAGATGTAGTACAACACTGTCCAGAGGCACAGTTGCTGTGTACCACTGCCAGTCAGCATGCTGTTTGATAAGTGGCACACTGGATGGTTTTGTTTTCACTTTACACTGAGAATGAAAACTTCCTTCCTTCTACCTGATGACCACTGTGATGCTCTGTGCCACAATAAAGGGCTCTAAGGAAACCAGAAGCTGCGGATCTAAGCCTCAGAGGCATTCACGCAGCTTACATTATTAGCCTAGGGCTAAACCAAGAGCAAGTCAGAACAGACCCGAAACCAGCGAGGAAGGATCTTACCATGGCAGGAGGATCTGGGTAGACTATGGCAGCCTAAGTTTGCTTCCCCACAATAAAGACCGCACACCCTGCACATGTATATTCAGGTACCTATGACTTTTAAATAGGGGCATCATGAGCCTATTGTAGGTTCTTATCCAGATTAACTATCCTATTTTCAAGTTATTATTTTAATTCGTTTTGCAGAAAAGACCATGCTATTGTGCTAATGCTGATAAATTCTGCTGCTGACTCTATGTACTACTGTGCTTGTTTCCAGGGAAGAAACCCATGGTGTTTTCATTGTGAGAATGTGCAAAATAGTTCTTATAGGGATTAAAGAACTATATGAAACTTAATTTTCTATTCCCTCCTACCAACACTCGTGCTGAGACACTATTTCCTCACAACCTTATTACTGTAACAGGTGCCTATTTACTCTACAGTTATAGGTTTACCCACCACAATCCCTGCACAACCACTGTCAGATAATCTTCTTTAAGCCATGTTATGTGTATGTTTGTCCTGCTCAACAGCCTGTAATGGCTCCCTGTTGCCCAACAAACTAGACCAACAATACCTTCAGTGCTCCTGACAAAGATTTTATCTGGTCCTTTCCCTACTTGGCCAAACTACATTTTTTTTTCAACATTCTTCTATATAAACAGTTCTTGTTGATTTCATTAAAACCCATACATAGATTTATATCTGGGTATCTACTTCCTTTCATATTTTCAAATCCTCTTTCCAGCATGTGAAACTTTGTCTTTGTAGCTCAGCCTACACCGTATCATGCTGATGGTTCCCCTGCTGCAGGGCTGACAGAATTTTTCTACAAAAGGCTAAATGGTATATATTTTAGCCTGTACAGTCCATGTGATCTTCTTGGCTGTCACATTACAAAAATTGCCAGAGCCAAGAGATAAATGAATGGCATAGCGGTGGTGGTCCAAGGAAATTTTATTTGCAAAGGAGGTAAAGGGTCACAATCAGCTCACTGCTTTCAGTTTTCCAGGCCCAATCTAGCATCAAACGCATACATATGCACTCACATAATCATAGACCTACACAGTTTTTTTCTGCAAGTGATACACAGAACTAAGTTTTGACTCACAGTTTAGAAATTAAGCCTCTTAAACACATAGGAAAGATAATAGCCAAGAAGAACCTAGCTAATACATAAGCACTTGACCTGTAAAGTATCCTTCTGAGGTCTTGCTCTTTGATTTTCACAATAACTTTAGCCATTAGATTCCATTAGGACTATCTGTATTTCACACTTACATAAACTGGGTTACTAAAGAGAGTTCTAAGTAAACTTTCCTGAAGTCACATGGACAGAAAGCGGCAAAGCTGAGACTTAAATCCAGGAAGTCTACGTGCACGGACAATATTGCTAACAGATTGGTTTTATTACTTTTCAAATACCAGATCTGATAGCACAGTATTAGGCACATTGAGTTTTACATGTTAATATTTACAAAATTAAGTTAATAACTTCCTTACAAAGTTATCTTTATTTCTCATAAAGTTTGAATAATACAGGAAAAGAGAAAGAGAATACAAATCCATCATAATTTTCCCTTCCAGAGGTGAGTATTATTAACATTGCAGTACCTGGTTGTCTGTCGTTCTCTTGGGCATCCTTGATAATTTACATACACCAAAACCTTCCTTAATTGGCTTTCATTTAACTGACTTGTAAGATTATCTCGTACCTGTTGCAAATATACAAACATATCCATACTATGTCAAGAGCTATCCTATTTGGGAAAATTAATTGGACAACTGGGACTAAGACTGGGATGAGCTTTCCTATCTGGAGACCAGCTACATATTCAGACCTGAGGACATGACTCTTTATCTTTACCTCTACGAACAACAAAGACCCTAACGGCAAGTCATGTTGTGATGTTCCAGGGCAGATTTACACCAGCATCTTCATCTTCATAATTCCTCATTGTTCTAGGATGAACAAACATGCTGTCCTCTGAATGACCTATTATACTTGTTATTTCTGAGATATTGAAACTACTGCTGCCTGAGTGCCTTATTACATTGCTTGCTCCCAATGGAATGAATAAAAGGTGTGGCAAGCTCAGGTCTGCCGTCTTTGCTACCCATAATGGAGTGGATCAAGCCCAAACTTATCTTCTTCCCTGTTTTATTTCTATTCATTAATTAATTTGCCTTATGCTGTTGGACTCACAGGAGACTAGAACTTAACTGCAAAGGTTCTAGTTATGTTCCCTACGATACCCTGCAGCCCATAGGTTACTATACCCTCCCCTTTCTGCTTCTGGAGTTGTCTTTACTCTCAAACCTGTTTTTGTCTGTTGTATTTTAATCTAATTTTTTAGTTCAGCTAAATATAGCAAGAACCAATAAAATAACATAAAAACAAAGCATTTCCTTAGGTTTGGTGCTTTGAAAAAAAAATCAGTGCGTACATATTGCTAGAAATAATGCTATCAGATTAAGTATGGACACAACAGGAAAAAATGGTTAATATGTAAATACTTAAAAGGTTTCAGGATTCAGATTTCTTAATTTCATTTAATTTCTTGCTCTGTTTTACTGAATTGAAATAGAAAATCAGATGCTACCTAATGGGAGAGCTTTATGCAAGAAAGAAATGGTCCCACACTCAAAGGGATCATAGTCCTTTAAGATCCCTGAAGTTCAAGGTAAGTGAGGGGGAAAATATTTTCATATATATATGTTAAAATGAGATGTTTGGGTATATACAGTCAGGCTTTTATGGTTTCTTGCCCTACTTTTTCAGTTAAGCCATCAATCACCAGATTTGGTCATGTAGGGTAAGAACACCTCTCTTCTATATAACTGAATGTTTTCTTTTTGTAAAATCAAAATCATATTACACAGATTCTTTTGTGAGTACTTTTTAAAGAAATATATCTAGGATATCTTTTCTATGCCATTAAATAATTTTTTTGCAAAACATGATTCCTCACAAATCTTTTAATTTATAGATGTCTCATTTGACAAATCTTCATTATTATATATCTAGAATTCTAAATCTCTGTTCTTGTATGTATTCATAATAATATTTATTCAATAAATAGTCACTGACCACTTAGCTGCCAGTCAATATGATAAAATTACTATCCACTTAAAAATAATTTTGTGCACTGTTTGGATAAATTACTAGAAATGCACTTATTGGGTCTAAGGCAACAGAATTATAAACTTCACATATTACAACTGCAATGTATTTACTCGCATTTGTCTAATTCTCTTCTAATGTTAGAGAATAGGGAGTGTGTCTTGTTTATCTTTTATCCCTGAGCACTGAACATAGAATGTGCCCAGAGTAGGTACTCAAAAAATGTTTACTGAATCTTGAATAATGAATAGTCCTTGAGTGAAGTACTTATTTACTAGAATTACAGACTTTTTTCCTCAACGCTCTTAGTAAAGTCAATTAAAAATCACAACTGGCATTTGTAGCAGTAGGCAGGATAAAAGGAAATATCCAAAAGTGAGCAACATTTTTTGAGAAGAAACAGGTAAGGGATCCAATTAGAACTAATCCTGTCACCAGTAGTTTGGAGAATTGTTAATCTGAAAAAAATCTCGGGATCATTTTTCAACCATGGCTGAACATTTTCAGGACCGAAATTCTGTCTGCTAAAGGATCACACTTCCTCACTTACTTCTCCTCCTGTGGCCGCCTTGTGAGATCTCATACGCAAAGGAGCCTATGGGGCACTTGAGACTTGAATAACATTCATTACTCAACATGTGCAATACAATCTGTTAGAAATATGGGTAGTTTTATGGATGTGTTTTAAAAGTAATTTAAAAAGAAAATCATGGGGCTGTCACCTTGCTGACTACTGACTACTGAGTATTCTATACCTTGCTTCTCACTAACCACTCTGTGAAGAGTATGAGATGTAGCATATCTGAGACTTTGTATGCCCCTTCTGACCCAGTGATTGGATGTGACCTACAGTTTCTTCTCCAGCTTCCCTAACAATGTACTCTAGACGGTGGGGGTGGGGGAGATGATGTGCATGCATAACTCAAATGGGTATTCCCATCTAGTAGGTATTTTTGTACTTGTTCTAGGGCTGACTATGAAGTTCTCTGTAATATAGCTACTCAGAAAGTAAATAGTGAAATGAACAAGAGTCCGATTTGTCCTGGTTCAGCACATTCTGGTATAGGGATTGGAAAGACTGTAGAATACATTAAATGAC
Organism: Thryonomys swinderianus; assembly: GCA_004025085.1. Lineage (NCBI taxonomy): Eukaryota > Metazoa > Chordata > Mammalia > Rodentia > Thryonomyidae > Thryonomys > Thryonomys swinderianus. Next base: position 10,602 of record PVIC010005739.1, read on the forward strand.
TGGTCCTGGAAGGAAACTTGACAAAGCAAACAAACTCCAAGATGGGCATTGTGTGATAAATATGTATATGCCATACTTTAACTAAAGCAGCTACCCTCAGGATATCTTAACATCTGAGACAGGAAGATTTTTCTTCCTTCCTTTTGTCTTTCCTTCCTCACTCTATCACACTCTCCTTTTCTCCCCCTTCTTTCCTTCTCCCCTTCTTTCTCTCATTCTTTTCCTCCCTCCCTCCCTCCCTCCCTCCCTCCCTCCCTCCCTCTCTCCACTCCTTCCATTACTGAGCTGGCAATTGCTTCTGATTGGCACTTGGAACCGTTCTTTCTTACAGCTATGTAAGAACCAAGCTTTTGCTGTTGGCATGTGGGTCACCTGCCTCTTCTAGACATGCCCTTATATTAGTTAATTTGTTAGCTCACTTGAATCACAGTCGAGAACCCTTCAGCTTTGGTTTGCAGCAATAAATTCAACTGACAGCCGAAATTTGGAACGCTCACTTAATATTGATTCTGAATGTAATAACAAGCGACATGACCTTTTGGATGGTGTAAAATATGGCCGCCACAACATCTGTGCCACATTTCTTGCTGTTTAGTAATATGCTGTAACAGCATGGAGCTGGCATTAAAGCTAAGCTTTATTATCAAGCAGATCACTCCATCTCTCTGGGTTCATTTAAAAAAAAATGCTTTCAGCTTCTGGGGCTGATATCATGTCTAATACACGTAGCTGTTTCCCAGACCTAATTTACCCTGCAGTAAGACAGAGAGATATCTGATGACCAAATAGGAAGTGAGGGAAGAACAGCAAGGGCAAGGAAGGCCACCTCCAAGGAGAGCCTCTCCAAATTCCAAAGGACCAGAAAGGGACAGAATTTTCTATGACAGTAGTAGGGACACTAAAAATTCTAAGTTCTATCATGAGAAAATATCTCTGAAATGGACATCATTTACTGATTCCTACAAGATATTAAAATATCTTTCTTTCACTCAGCTACCCTTCCCAAACCTTTCCATAAAAAAAAATTTAAAAAAAAAAGATGATTACCAAGGGTACTTGCCCTGATACCAGAGCATCATTCTAATTTAGCATTGCCCTAGGAAATCCTAAACTAATTTTGCTAGGATGGATACAGGGATGTCTGCATCTGATTTACTCTTACTGTTTTTCTTTGAAGTCTTGGTATCTTTGAAACATTCTCCAAGTAGGCAGAACATCAATTTATGCACTTTAAAAAATCCAATTTATGCAGGTTAAAAATTGTCAAAATAGTCTAACCATATTTCTCCAACAGAATTTCTAACCATGGAAAACACACACAAAATGCTAAACTTGAAAGCATTCTATCATTTCAATATATTCCACAGCTTAGATTGGCTCTCACTTAGTGAATAGGAAGAATTTAAATCTCTTTATCACAAGAGGCAGATCTTGACTCAGAAACAATATAGCGTACGTGTTCACTGTGGTGATATTTTGAATCTGGTGGAGCCATTTCTGGAGGGTACAAGCACAAAGTTTTAAATCCTATTTCTCTGGAGGGAAGAAAAGAATTAAATCACATTCAGGAAGTTATCTTTCCTACAAAATGCACTCTAAAATAAAAAAAAGCCTATCATTTGTTTCTGGAGTTCAAATGTATAGAAAATGCAAAATAATTGTATTTCTTCTGGTTATAGGATACTGATTCTACTTATCACAGCAAACTGGCTAATGCCTGTGCTTAATCTTGGCATGGAGGGAATCTACATGAAGCAAACTATTAATAGGGTATTTTGTGTATTAGGAACTGCAGAAAAATGGGCTTGGTACTTGGTAAGTGTTTTATTCAAAGAAAATGCCAGGCCAGGTAAGTAACTGAAAACATCAGACTTCAAAGTCCTGATACAAAATGAGAGAACTGGCCTATACCCTTTCCCCAGGGAAACCTAGCAGAATGCCTGCTGGGATAACTTCCAAAATGAATAGTGAGCCAGGTTGCCTTTAAAAAAAAAAGTTAATCAAGCCATAAGTGAGATGTCCTGACAGCATGGCACTGGTCAGGGAGAGAAAGCTTATCAAGCTGACATGCTTTTAGGTAGATTCACAAAACTGACCGGCAGCTATTACCATAATCTATGCCAATTTTCCCCATTAGATTTTCAGCAATTATTGGGATATTTTTTGAGGTACCGTTTGCTCAAGTAGTAGTTCTGTTAGCAAAGTTCAGAAGTACTGGCGGTGTCTCCTGTATTCCAGGGAGCACACAAGTATTTATGAAGACCAAGCTCATTATTTTTACAGAATAATGTGGGTAAAATATGACTGCAGCCCGTAATTGACAGAAGCTTATGCCAGATGGCTGAAATGCCACTTTCATTTCAGGAAGAAAGGATGCCTTCACAGAGAAGAGGGAGCCTGGAATTGTAAGGTAAGATCACCCTTAATTATCAGTCCCTGGGAATGTACGGCCACCATCAGGTTTATATAATTACAAAGCAAATTTCAAACCAACCCATTCAAATACATGGTCCACCATGAGTAACCCAATACAAATGGCTGTGGGTTAAAACATCTAGGAAGGAGAGCTAGACCCAGTTAATCAAAAACATTTCAGTATTAAGATGAGTTTTGGTCTCTCAGTTTAGAATGAGTCAATCCTCTAACTTGGCAAGCAATAATTAATTCCAGCAGTGTATCACTCATCTGTGTAGTGGCTGCCCCTCAAATAGAGATCTTATAAAACTCTCCCTGGTGAAATCAGCGAAGCCATCAGACACAGCCATATGCTCAAAGCTCAAAGAGGATTGGTCATGAGACAGTTGTCTAGGAATTGAGATGTTAACTGCCCAACAAAATTTCAGTAGCTTAGGTTCAGAGCCACAGTCTGGTTTCAACTATTATCATGATAGCAGATAAACAAACAAATAAGCAAACCAAACCAAACAAAACCCACTCATCTTCAGACATTTAAACTGACTTGTTTCCTATTTTCCTTCCTTTTTGACTTGGTGCTCGACTTGTTCTCTAAAATACCAGGGTAGCTATGTTGATAGCATGCAATGAGGCCCGCAGAAGGGATAAAATGATTGAGAAAAAGTGCACACATTGACAAGGTAAACAGGCGCGAATTGGATTACGCCAACATCCTCCACTGAGGTAGGATTCAAAACTAATCTGATTATAAGAATATTATGAGTCACTAAGTATCTTTCTGCAGCAATTACCAAGCTTTCACACATAAAAGAGAGCATTTTCTTTAGTGCTGGGCTAATCTATCAAGTGTTTAGCTTCAAAGCAAAAGTTGCAAGAAAGGAAAGACTGAGACACACACACACCCCAACAGACATAGACACAGAGACAGACAGTGAGAGGAGACTGAAATAGACTTACATTGTAGCATGGTTTCCCTCTTTTCTTCTTTTGTTTCTCTATTTATATTGAACATCAGAGAATATTTTCACTCCTTCAGTTGGTTGAAACTATTGTTGAATATAATACAGGACTTGCTCTTAATGCCTATTTTGGGAGCGTATAACTGAACACCTACTAAGAATGATGCACTCTCCTTTCTCAGCCATGGTGCTGCTCAGTGGGTGCCACAGTGCACTAATGTTAATCTGTGACCCCCACCCCCCACCCCGAGTGAGAGCAGCCTAGGATTCAGGGCAAAGAGAATCAGTAGCTGCGCACAAATTCATCAGTGTACCTGTTTAACCTGCCACAGTTGGTTTGCTCTCTTTTGCCTTTTCGATACTAGGCAAACCGAGAGCAGACTTATGTAAAACACATGACTGAAAGACCATGCTGAAGGTGAATGCTGACTCTGGGAGAAAGAACTCCATGCAAATGTTAGCAGTGCTGTTCATAAAGACTTCCATCATGGTGGCTACAAGTTTAAGTTTGGTTTAAATCTCACACCTACCACTTTTTAGGTGAAGAATGATGATATGGTCCTTTCTCACGTTAGGTTTGCTTTTGCTGGAACATTAAGAAGATAGCGTCAGTAGTTCTCATGATTGTGCTAAGATTGTCAGAGACATCAAGACAAAACAGCCAACACAATCAGTGTGGACTCATTCATATCACTTTTCTGGCTTCGTTTTGGACCTAGCACTCCCTCACTCCTGCCACTCAGAACCTCTCTCAGTTCCTCACTTGATCATGTTCCTAACTACCACAAAGCCATACTCGCGGTCATACAAAGTAGCCATTTATAGTCTCTAAACCTCACTTTTTACTCGACAGATAAAGAGGACTGTATCATCCGTCAAGTGCCTAGAATGGAAACACTATGAGGAGAGGTACAGGGCTAGACATATAGTGAGAAATGTAATAAATATTAATTGTTGTCATGATACCATGGGTTAGGTCCTGGGAATAAGGTTTGAAAATTAATCTTTAGTCTAGGGGACAGCCAACCTGTGTAAAGGTGGAAAGAGGCAGGGTTTTGATGAATCTGTATACTCCAACTGTGACGATAAAGAGCAGCAGCACTTTGTGTTTACTCAAAAGTTCAGCAAACTCTCACTGTAGACTTGTACTGAACCATAATCATCCTCAAGGCACTGTGGATTCACTGGTGATTGTCTTCCAAACCATCCCTCTCTGGGAACCCTCCATGCATACATAGGCAACAGCCCAGGTATTAGTATTCAAGTTTGATCACCTCTCTGCAAATCCGGTGGCTAAATACATATTTTAATTGAGCCCAGGAGTGTTGACTTGCAGACACAGCACAGAAAAAAATCACTAGGAAAATGGTAAGTGGAAGCAGCCTTTTACCTTTGAATAGAATATGACACTTACAAAATATCAATAACAATTTCCTATTGGGGGAAAAGCCTGAGGCAAGAATAACCTGTTTAGGTTTTTAAGCAGTAACTTGACAAAAAATTAGTGTTTCTTATTCTATAGCAAACAAAGCTGCCTTAGTGAGTCAGGGAAGTGACTTTAACTGGGTGAAATGTAATGTGAATGGTTTTCTGTGATGTTTTGATACAGAAATTATCACTAGACAATCAAAGGGGTCCAATGTCTGATATGAGGTTAAGCACAGTCACACTGATAAAATTGAGCATCTAAGATTCCGTAAGAAACAGAAAGACCAGAGTAATGAGAATTTACCTTTGAAATAACGTCAAACAAGTTATGGACTAAGATTTCTCATCTTGATTATAAAGGACAAAATGCTGCCAAATCCTTATCCTGGACTTCCCAAAGCAATCGACACACTGTATAACACTGTACCAATTTCACTGTTTTACATATTTGTCTACATTCATACAAATAAATTCCTTCTTTTTGTCTTTGTTCCTTTTCTCATCATTTGGACAAAATACCTACAATACACAAAGTTAAAGGAGGAAACGATTATGTGACTCACAGTTTTTAGAGGTTTCAATCCATAACTGGCTGGGTGCAAGCCAGGGGAAATGGTAGACAGACCTCACACAAGGGAAACGGTTCATGACAGGCCAAAGGCAGCAAAGCAACCAAGCTCTTTCAATCCTTTATATCTTGTCCAAGCTACTTAGGGTGGGTAACACCCTTAATCCTAGGCCCCTTGATCCTAGCATTGCACCATGAATCAATCCCTGCATCACACATTCTAGATCCAGACACCTTTGAGAAAGCCCACCTATGACCACATGTGGCTTTGGAGGGACATCTAGATGCAAGCCACAACACATCCTATTTAATGTGCTTTTATATTTTCATATATAATGTCTTTGTTGCAGAAATTTTATTTGTGATTCACTGACAATAACGACAGAAATTATTTATTGCACAGTATGTCAAGCCATTGGCAACAACATTTCATTTATAGTCTTTCTGAAGCATCAGAGGTACCTCGTGAGCTAAGCATGCCTGTTGTCCCTATTCCAGAGTTGGACACCAAAGCTCAGGAAGTTTAAGCAGGCCATCCAAAGCCACACAGTGAGCCAGTGGCTTTGCTGGGACACCAACTCAGCAGATTAATCTCTGGGCTCTGTGTCCTGCCACCATTGTCCCCTCCTTCCTTGCTATTTAATGCTCTAGATAGCTCAGCTGACTTCAGGACTATTTCAAATAAATACAGCAAGACTTTTGGGGGCCTTTAGAGGCTCCACAGGAAGTCCAAATGTGGCCCTTTCATAGATCATTAGGTCTTTTATGAGCATTTGCTCATACAAACAGTTTCTTAATAATCTACCATTATTTTTAACATTCCAAGGCCCTGCTGCAGCATGTCACCAAAATTGGCTGGATATACAATTATTTAAAAATAAACTTTCCCAACATTCTTTTTTTTTTCCCCAACATTCTTAATCCTCTAGTGGGCTTCCCCATTGCTTGTTTTGGTACAACATAATTATCTCACACACACACACACACACACACACACACAAACTATCTACTTATGCAGAAGAAAGAAAAACAAAACAAATGGAAAACACAAACACAGGCATGTTTGTTGTTTCATATTGAGGGTTATTTAGCTTGGATAATAAATCATTACAATGAATGTCAACACTGCACAGGGGAAAGGGAGTAGTTACTTGCATATGCTAATGGAAGACGTGCATTACTAATGAGGAAGCAAATGAACAACGCTAGCCACATGCTAGTTATCACCACACATCACAAGACAACCGTGTTCACACTGACAGGTGAATGTGTGCTATATGACAGTATAGCACACATTCACCTGTCAACAGCAATAGTTCCCATACTCCATCCAAGACTCAAGAGTTTAAAAATAAAGCTGTCCTTTCCATGCAGCAAGACAATAAGCCTGAGCACATGTGTCACAGAAGGAATTCCGTCTTCACACTATACAAGAATGGGCTATTGGTGTCAGGAACATCAGAATTCAAATTTCAAAGAACAGTAATATTATCCATAGATGAATCCAGCAACTTTTTTCTCTGAAACATATCTACGATCCATAGATTTTCTGTCTTTCTACTGCCAAAGGCTCACCACTACTTTTTCCTGTGTGTGCATGGTGTGTGTGTGTGTGTGTGTGTGTGTGTGTGTGGTGGGGGAGCCGGGGTTGAATACAGGGCCTTACACATGCTAGTTAAGTCTACAACTGAGCTACACTTTTCAACCTTCCCACTGCCTTAATCCAGGTCCACAGCCATAGCCTTCTCTATGTTTTTATTATTGTTTCTTTGTCTCCTTTATACCCAGTAATTTAAAATTTCTCACTTTTCTTAAAATATAACAACACAGAATGCACTAATCATTTTTAGGTGTATAGTTTAGTGGCTTTAAGTATATTCACTCTACTTTGTAACCATCATTACCGTGACCATCTGTCTCCAGAGAGTTTTCATTTTTCCAAACCAAAACTTTGTACTCACTAAACAACAACTCTCCACTGTCTCCTCTCTATCATCTTTGGCAACCATCCTATTTTGGCTAGTGTGGGTACCTCATGCAAATATAATCACATTTGTCCTTTTGTATGTGGCTTCTTCTGTTTTGCATAGTATCGTCAAGGTTTACCCATGTTGTTACATTTAAAGATTGAATCTTTCTGCTGTAAGTACCTGCCACTATTTGTTTATCTAGTCATTTACTGACAGATATTTAGGCTGTTTCCACACTTTAGCAAGGGACAGTATGACTGCTTACACAAATACTGCCTAAATTCATTATTTCACTTATAGGAATATAACTAGAAGGGGAAATGAATCATATAATAAATCTCTGTTTAATTTTTTGAGGAATTGTCATTATGTTTCCTACAGAAATGGTACTGTTTTACATTCTTACCAGCTACACATAGTGCTCCAATCTCTCCATCCTTTCCAACATTTGTTATTTCTCATTATAAATTTTTTGATAATAGGCAACCTAATGGGTGTGTGAATATACTTTTTAGAGAACCTGCACCCTTTATGTGGCTTCTAACTATACTTAGAATAAAATAATCTTGGCAAAGTTACACAGCCCTGTAAAACCTGTTCTTTGTGGAAACTATTTCATTCTGTCCTATCCCAATCTATCCACTGATTTTGGTTAGACACACTCACCTCTACTGAATTCTTGAAACATGACCAAGTCTGGCACAGACTACAACCTCTGGCCATGGAGGTTTTTTCCCCTCAAGTTCTTTCCCCTCTGTTTACAAGCCTGGCTTAGCCCCACTCATCTCAGTTTACCTCTCACTGTGTCACGAACTGACTCCAGAGCTTCCCTCACTTTTCTTTCCTCTCTTCTCTTCCTACTCTTTTCTCACCTAGCAGTCATGGACATGTGCGACGCTGGTTTTCTGGTTTGTTCACTGGTTTCACTGTTCCTCTCCTACTAGACGGGACTCTCAGTGCAGCAGAGCTCAGATCCTGCCATCCGGTGTGACACCTGTGTTTGCTTCACTCAAGCCAAGGGCTGAGCGCGCAGTAAGACCTTGGTGCACACCAGCAAAATTTAGGAGCGATTCACAGAAAGCTGCAGACCTACAAATAGGAGTGCTCCTGGTGGCAGGCACCACATTCAGTAACCTTGCTCAGTTCTGGGAAAAGACTGGAAAGAATTCATCCTGTGCAGATATTCATCAGCCCTGGCAACAGGCACTGTGCGTCTTTGGCCTGAAAAAAAACCACACATCTCAATAACAATGGGATCAATTTTGACATTAACACGAATATTACCAAAGCCCAAGAGATACATTTAAATTCACCGAGCTCTGCGGCAGATAATATAAAAGCTCTAACTTGCTCTCTAGAAACTAGAAACTTTCATTTATGGCTTCCCAGCTCTTGCTAATCCTGCCCATTAGGCCAAAATATTGCATTTTACACAGGATGCGAGATCATACAAGAGACTGATGTAATACTTAGGCACAAAACCAGCTGGCAGATTTAACACTGAAATCCCCTTTATTCAGAAGGCACAAATCAAGCCCAGGATGCTTTTTCTGACAGATTCCTGCATGTTCCTCATTATGGATAGATGAGAGAAGACAACTGCACATTCTGGGGCACAGCTCTCACACCCTGCATTTGCATACCCAGTCATTTGTAAACGGAAAGGAACACATCCCGCATTTGCCCAGAGGTAAATGTTTACTCAGAAAGGTGACTTGTGACATTGACAATCATGTCAGTTTTCCATCTGCATATTTTAAGGTAATGCATCCTCCCTTTAAGTGCTTCCAGTTCAGCCTCTTGGTTTCCTTTCTTCATTGAGCCCCGTGACACCCGGACCTCTAGGTCTCGATTTGAATAACTTTGTGGGAGAAGTGAAAAATGGCAATAAGGTTCTCACCGGCCCAAGGACAGGCAGTGGGCTTGCCAGATAGCCAGTGCTGACACTATGGTCTTTTCATCCTCCCTACCCTACCTAGCTCAGGGCCAAAAGGCTCAGCCCCGGCCGTGGCTGGGGAGGACTCCTCATCTGCCATGTGGTAGATCCCTGGCGGTCTCTCTGGAACATTTACTCAGGTAGCTGAGCGGTTCATCAGCACAGCGATTTGCTCAGTCAGCGCTATCCCTCTGAGCAAGAGAGCGTGGCTGGCGAGGGAGCCTCGCAGGAGAGCTCCTCCCGGGCAGGTGGGGAAGGCAGTCATCCAGAGTTCATAAATATGGATCTTGGCCCCCATCTTCTCTGCATGTGGTGTTAGGCGAGAGCCGGCAGAGTCAGTCCTCATCTGAGGAGGCCACAGTTGCCAAGGGCTCCTGTTCTGCCTAGGAAAGTGCGCTGTTGAGATCAAAGCAGGCAGGTGAATCTGCCAGGTGACTGTCTGCAACCCACACGGAGAATGGGCGCTCTCTCCCTAGCTTCCAGAACACAAAGCTGCAAATTGCATGCACTCGAGAAGCCACTGTCTTGAGAAGCCACTGTCTTGCCAGGTGGGGAACGACAAGGAGGAAGACAAGATCTTGCTCCTTGGAGAGCTGACAATCTAGTCAATTTAAATTAAATTGCTAAGTTAATTTAAATAGGATATAAGAAGCACTATGATGGAAAAACAGATGGTGCCATAAGAGCCAAGAAAGGAACCTTACTTAACTGTGGGTGTTGTGGGGAAGGGAGGGTGGGTCACTCAAATTTCCCAGGAGAAGGAAAATCTGGACCAACACATGAGGAATGAAGAGTGACATGGTGCTTAAAATCAGGGTCTGAGAAGGGAGGGAAGGGCTTGGGTGCCCCTCAAATTTATCCCGCCCCCAGCTTTGCTTTCTTTTCACCACAGCCGGAAAGTTGAGAGCTTTCCAGTACCTTCTTGGCTACCAGATCTTATCTGAAGACATCTACACCTACACAGAGAAGCCAAAACAAAGAGCTGAAACACACACCAGGAGCAAGAGCAACTTGGAAATTCTGATGCACATTAAGACACTTCCCAGCCAAGAAAGCTGGGATTAGCAGTACGCTGCCTGTCAGTTGTTCAGTGGCTTCTTTGTCAGGCTGGGACGGGTGTGCTAAAGTGAAGAAAGAAACTCTTTAATCAACTGAAATTAAAACAGGAAGGAAGAAAGGAAAGAAAGAAAAAGAAGAAAGAAAGAAACTCAACAAATGAGAGAAGCCAAGTGAAGGTGGCATTAAAGTAAACAGACAATTTAAAGCGAGGAGAGCTCAACCTACAAGGTAGAGAAATCCTAGGTATCAAAGTCAGGAAAGTTACAAGTAGTTATTGCCCTTTGCCACTCATTCCTTGCCAGTGTGGCAAGGCAGTTAGCAAATTCCAGTCCACACTGGGGTAGAGCAGTGGTGGTGAACCTTTTAGAGCTTTCAGTGATACAAAGAGCCTGCTGCAGCATGTGTGCCATGGGTTCGCCGTCTGTGGGCTAGAGCATGACTTCAGTTATTAGCAGACTCTGGGCAGCTAAAGGCAGTGAGCTTGCACCAGGCCTCTTTTCTCTTTCCTTTTACTTTCTGATTCCCCACCTCACCAGACACATTATAATAATAATAATACAATCTCCATTCAGCATGTGGTGCCTCAGTATCTCAGCTGGTTGCCGTGCTTGGGGACATTTGACATTTGCTGATGGCTTGGAAGCTTGAGGCTGCAATTTCAAACTCTCAGCATAAAGAATCTAATGCAAAGAGCAAAATGACCTAGACTTGTGAACTGGGAAAAACTTGCCGGTAAAAGTTATGTTTTCTACGGTCCACATCAGTACATGTAAAAAACAGACCAGGCCAGACAGGATAGAGATGTACCCTAAGACTTTTAAAGAGATCTTTTACAGCGCTCACTTACTATAACCAGTTTTTGCTAAGCAGCGAACCTCGTGTGCGGTGCCTTCCACGAAAAGCTACTGGAATAGACTGTTTTGTGACTCTGACCATCAATATTGAATCAAATATGCATTAGGGCCACAGTCCTGGTATCTGGAATTCCTGTGCAGAGAGAAGGCAGGCCAAAGATAAAGCGTAAATGAGGAATTTATAAAGGAAATAATCAGTGATAATGGAAACGGAATAAAGGGAAGGAAAAATAAAACAATCTCTGACAGTTGAATTGGATTTTGGTAAAGTATTTCTTGCATGGCGGGCATTCCTTAGCTTAAAAGACAGCTAGCTGCTTTTAGAGCAGAAGATGTACAAGACTCAGAGTAATTCTTCTGGTAACAACTGTAGGAGGAATTCTGATTGCCTTGCAACCTCTATGTAAACTTAATGAAGCATCTTTAGCTCGATGTTTTAAAAACTGGGTCAAAGAAAGGAGAAAAACACCCTGAATGCTGATGCTACTTTATAACAGATTGAATCCATCGTGGCAGAAAACGTGCAAAAGGCTCTGCTTAAGCACAGACGCGAACTAGCACAGCAAAAGCCGTTCTGAGGAACGGAGATCAGTAGCAGAGACTGTCTACAGTGGGCTGATTGAACTCAGTTGTACCAGCATGGGTTGGCAACCAGAGCACCACATCCTGGAGTACATACTTGGGGACAAAAGCATCTCTGGGAAAATGACTGGCCGGAAAAGACATTGTTCATTCTTTCTGATTTTACTGCAAGTTCTTCTATCTGGTAAATAACCTCTGATGGTTGAAAAACAGACAACGGGTAAGTTCTCTCACATCTAGACATGAGATAAAGGTGCATGAAGCTATGCAGAAGGAATCATTTTTCTTCTAAAAGAACTCAGCATGTTCTTACCCCACCTGGAGAAGACCTCAGAGCTGCCGAGCATGTGCCTGTACACACGCAAGTGTCTGTGTGCCTAGGCATGAGCGAAAGGCTGCAAATCAGTCCCTTGGATTTCTTTCTTCAAAGGTGTCTGTGAATCACTAACAAAACACTTCTGGGGCTGACCAGAAGTCAGGTGTGTTTCTGCATCTATGTAATTCCTTCCGACGATAGCACTTCAGCTCACTGGAAGCATCTGCATGATTCCAAGTTGATGAAACTTTTTCCATCGGCTTTATGGTTGGATGTGGCCCTTCTGACACTATTTCCGTGTTGCTCTCTCTGGCCTATGACATGCACAGTAAGTGCTGGCTGTGTCTGTGACCAGAAAGGAAAGGCAAGGCTGTGGGAGCTGCTCAAAAGCTTATGGAGCTCACTGGGAAACTCCACCTTCCTCAGAAGGCTGTGGGGTAGATTCTGAGCCTTCCCATTCCACAGATGCCCCTCCATCTGTGGTTTGTGAAGCCATTTGTGGCACAGGGTTAATATAACTACGCGGTTCTAATTTTCTGTTTTCAACTCTTTAATCAACTAAAATTAAAACAGCAACCAGCTAAAAAGCTCATTTTGCACTGATACTGATACATTCATAGTATATGATTTTTAGAATGAATGTGCCCAATACACTTCATATTTCTCCAAGTGGAAAAGAAAACACTGGAGTTGAAGAATTTCTTGGAGGGTCTTCTTTAGGACATTATTTATCTGTTCAATCTAGATTTTTTCTTTATTTTTTGAGGCAGAACTCACTATGTAGTTCAGGCTGGCAATGAACTCACTACACAGCCTAAGCTGGTCTTGAACTCATGGCTACCCTTCTGCCTTAGCTTCTTGAGTGTGGGATTACAGGACTGTGCCACCATTCCTGGCTTTAATCACTCTGTGAAATGTTTGTAGAGACCTTACCATGTACTGGGACCTGCTCTGGGCTCACAGCACTTAACAGCGAGCAACAGACCCAATTTCCCCCCTGGTGGAATTTATGTGTCAGTGGGGGAGGCAAACAGTAACATAATAGTTACGTGGCAGGTTAGACTCAATGCACTGCATGTGCACACATTCAGGCACACACATGGAAGCACACACAGAAGCAAAAAAAAAAAATAACAGTAAACACAAAGAAAATAGCAAGGTAAACGATGTTAAGAGTGAGGGAGACAGATGGAAGAGGGTAACTTTTCAACAGCGCAGTGATAGCGTGACAGGGCACATTCATCAGCAATCCGGGCCATCCGGATTGACACTCCGGCGGCGGGTCTAGACACTGGAGAGTGGGTAGAATGACAGGAAGTCAGCTGTGGGGCGGAACCCGCTCTCCAGGTACTGACACGCTGCTGCTACACACAAGCAAGGCCGCTGCTGAACCCTGAAAGTCAAATCGGCTGACAGCTCTAGGGTGAATTACCTTCTGGGCCAGTAATGAAGATTCAAATGAAAGCAAAAGAGAAAACAAGAAGAAAAGGAACAGGCTCTAAGAAGCTGGGTTCCCGGCCTTTGTGCCAGAGCCAGAGCGACCCTGAAAGACTAGAACACCGTGCGCCCCCTCCGTGGCATGCTGCCCTCCCACAGTGTATCAAATTCTCCCCTTGTCTGACATAAAGTAATATCGGAGAGTTGTCACTGTCTTGAACGACAGAACACGGGATGATTTAATTTCTCTCCTTCGGAGTCTTGTCACCGTCTCCTATTGAATGATAAGGGAAAAGAAACTGGACTTCCTCACAACTTCCTATTCTCTTGGGAGGAAGCAGCAGAAGCACAGAGGAGAAAATCCACATGAGAGGTGTAACCGGTGAAGAGGAGACGCAGCCTTACGCACGATAAGCCAGTTAAGGACGCCTGCCCCTCCTCCCTCCCGACACCCTCAAGCTCTTCCCAGGGGGCGGACGGCTCCCATGTATCTGTGGCCCAAGTAAGCTCAGCTAACACTAGGGTCCATTTTGCAGCCCTGAATATTCATCACTTCTGCAAAAGGAAAAATGAATGCTTGGAAAAACATAAACTATTCTTCATAAAAGAGCATAGTGCTTCTTTATATCTCACTCTGGAACTCAAAGCCGCAGGCTCCAGGTGGCAGCTCGTCAGCACCTTGGTAAACCGGCCTTTGTGTCAGCCACGTAGGAACATCCAGCTCATGGCTCTGCCTTTCAGCGAAGGGTTCCTGGGCAACACATTCCACAGCCTCCTTCCAGGCCAGGGAGCCGGGAACTGGACACCACCGCTGCAAAGCAGCTGATTCACATCCTGTCCAGGCAGCTGGAAGCTCCCAGCACATCCAGGCTCGTCCGCCCAGAGCAGTCCACATTCTTGTCCCATCTGTCCTCACGCCCTGGTGACTCACTCCCCGCTCACCCACACCTCCTCGCTTCCCCAGGACTTCGGTGTTCCTGGGAACTGAGGTCTTTATCCTCTCGAAGTTTTATGACTCTGCGCAGGGCTCGGGAAAATCTGCAAATGTTTCCACTTACAGAATCATGGTCCTAATAAATGCTTCTGTGTACAGAATGTGACTTTGAACTAATAGCAAATGCTAATAAAAGCTAACATTTATGGAGCACTTAGCATGTGCTGGGTACACTTACTATTTGACACATATATGTGCTGACTGCTTTGAATAGATACCATTTAATCCTCACGGCAGCTTTATCATAAAAAAGAGGATCTTAAAACCCAGAGAGGTTGAGCAACTTGCTAGGTAAGTAACAGCTAGTACGTGACAGAAAGGGGTTTGAACCCAAGACTTTACATATGCTTCTAATGGCTGCATGTCATTGCTAGGTACTGTGAAACATATGAAGCATTTATAAACCCATTACATATTTACACCCAGTATGAAGCTATCTATAGTAAATGTAATACGGTGGCAGAATTATAATACAGGCCAGAAGCCAAGACCTACCAGGGCTGTGGGTGTTTTACTAGTCGAAACTGAATTGGCGAAGGCGCTAGCGTGCAATCGGAGGATCCCCAAACTAGGTAAGGCAGGGAGTCCAGTAAGGGCTTTATTGAAAGAGTTGTGATGAAGGTTTAGGGTAACCACGAGGGATGGCCAGTGCCAGAAGGTCAGACAATGTGAGGACTCACCAGCATTTCTAACCTTCAAGGCGCAGGGAGTGATAAGAGGAATCCAATCCCCTCCAAAAAGTTCCAAGAGGGAGTTTTGAAGATGTCTGTGGCCCAGGGAAAGAGACCATCTGTGACTCCAAAGCAAAGAGGGAGCGGATTCTCTGTATCCCTGTGTTCCTTGAGCCCAAGCCTCAGTCTCCTCCTGTCTTCTGATCGCTTGCCAGTGAGCCACCCCAACTGGCAGACAGAAGAGGAAGGTGCCAAGGACAGAGCTTTCACCGCCGAGCACGGTGTCTTGAAGGATGAAGAGGAAAGTGAAGGACAAACAGAAACTTAGCAGCACAGTCGCTGTCGCGGTAAACTGGGGCAAATCTCAACCTCCCTGGGACTCAATTTCTTCATCATTATAATGAGACAATTAGACCACATGCAATTTACACTGCCTTCCAGCTCTGACATTTTAAAGTTTTATGAATCCACCCTCTATCTATTTCCCGAGAGATCTTCTGAATAACTTCAAAAAATAAAGTATGAGAGACAGCCCCACAACAGGAGTGCCAGGGGTGTTCTCTGTGGCTTCTGCGGGGTCCGCTGAGTACAAGAGGCAGAGCGTAGCTGGGGCAGAGGGCATTTGCGTGTTCCACTAAGTAACCAGGGAATGGCTAGATAGTCTGAGAAAAAGGCTTGAGAACATGAACACGGTCCTGTAAGAAAAGCGCTGTAATATAAAACCCTTTGCTCTTTTTGATGACAAAAGAAAAAAATGATAACCACTACCCAGTGTTTTCAGAAAACCTGCACAGAGATGCCAATGCCTTGCATGCTTTGGGGTGGCCTGTGTTGGGAGAATTCAAGCTTCATGCCAGTGTCCTTGTAGAGAGCTGGGGGGGCCTCATGCTGCTGGCTACCGGGTGTGGATGTTTGGTAACATGGCCTTGGCTGGCAGCAAGCTGGAGGAGGAAGAGGGAAGGGGAACATGTACCTCCCTGAGACACACAGAGCTCATCACGCAGGCTTTTCAGTGTGCTTCTAGCTCTTGTTTCTGGCTGACGCATGAGAGCACGCTAAGCTTGTCCAAATAGAAAGAAGACACAGGCTCTTGATGAGAGCATTTGTCCTCTATAGCTTCTGGGGACATATTTACTTATCCCCAAAGGCTGAGAGAACTGAAGTGTGGTGTTTTAAGGATTGCTGGGATTGTTCAAGGGTGTATTGGGATTCTCCCTTGACTCCTTATATCCTTTCTGCTTAAATAAATGTAAATGAAGTTGTACCACTGTACAATCATCCCTATGTTTTCTTGAGATTCATGAAAAAAAATATTAACCCTTCCCAGACTTTCTGATGATTTTTCTGAGAAGAAAATCAGAGAATTTCAAAAGCTCCTAAACCTAGGAAGCATCAAGGGTGTATACATGTATATGTTAGGGAAAAGCTCAGGAAAAAAGGAGGGTAGGGAATCTAAGGTTGAACTGTTTCATATCAAACCTATGCTAACATTAATATATATATATATATATGTACTCCTAGTCTATGCTTTCACTTTCTATGACTTTCACTTACCTAGAATCATGTTCTGAAAATATTAAATGGAAAAACTCCAGAAATAAACAGTGAAGTTTTGTATTATTCTGAATAGAATGATGAAATCTTGTCCTTTCTCCTACCCCCATTATGAGACATTCCACTGTTCAGTATATCTACAGTGCACATATCACTTGCTCAGTAGTCACTTCACTACCATCTTGTTTATCGAGTTGATCAAAGTGGTATCGCAGTACAGGTATTTGTGTTCAAGTAACTCTTATTTGACTTAATAATGGTCCCAAAGAGCAGACGTGGTCATACTGCTATATTGTTATACCTGTTCCATTTTATTACTAGTTATTATAATTATTAATCTCTAATTAAACTTTAACATAGGTAAGCATGCATAAGAAAATCAGTATACACAGGTATATTATCTGTACTATCTGTAGGTTCAGGCGTCCACTGCAAGTCTGGGGACATATGAATCCCTTACAGGTATGGAAGGACTATTGTACAAATACAAAATACATAATGAAGAAAGGAACAGCCTATGTTTGTGTACCTGTGCCTCTTGCAGTTTATCCACATACTGAAATCAAAGCTTACACATAAGAAGAGGTGAAATATTTTTCATCTACTTGGAAACTATATGATCTTGCATGAATCTCCTGCTGTGGCCGTCTCATTTTAGAAAACAGAGTTAATCCCAACAAATGATACCTACCCCATGGACCAACAGAAGGACCTGATGAGCTCCATTATGTAATGCAAGTAAAAGCACACTGTAAAACATAAGCTTTCTTAAAATGCAAGGGGTTGTTCTTACCCCACTTCAACTGGCATGGCAGCAGCATGCCATGTGAAGGCAAATGTGGCATGGACCTCAAGATCTGTCGGTAAACCCAGGTTCTTACAGCAGAAGATACCAGGAGCTTCTTAAAAACCTTAAAACTCTCCTTGAAAAGCATTCTAAGTATTTGATACAAAGAGTAAGAATAACCTATGTGTTGGGGAAAAGTTGGCAAATAGAATGGATCATTTCCCCTCTCTCTCTTTTTTTTGTTTATTTTAAAAATGTCTCAACACAGAGCTACAGTAGAGGGTAAACCAATCATACATTGCCATTAGTAACACAGAACTACCACAAATAGGTCTCTGGAGGATGAAAAGAGTAACAGATATAGCCAGGGTAACTTGAAATCAAGTACTTTGGCACTAGACACAGGATGCTTGACTTAACAGATGTTTACAGTTAATAAATCCCATTTTCTATCCATTCTCACAGAATATTCTTCTGCTAATATACCTGGCAGCCTTTATAAAGGAGGCAGAATTCAGATCACAGTCTGAAAGGAATTAGAAACGACGCTCGGTGAGAATGATTCACTACTGCTACAGGAGAACAACAACGCAACAACGCAGAACCAAACAATTCCATTGCCAAGTCCCCCATCTTTTCCCAGACACTTGCTGAAGGGTTAATGTAAATATCCCAGCAATTTGGAGAGGTCCTTGCCAGCCCCATCTGCACGCACACGCGTCATCCTTACCCGGGGACTCCATCACCACCTTCCCGTGGAGAGAGCTCACAGAATGAGGCGGCACCCAGGTGAGACTCCATAAGAGACAGCCCGCCTTGCATTCAATGGTGCCAGCCACGCTAATGGCCAGGAGAGAGTGACTGACCATCAGCATGAGCTGGGCGAGGGTATGCTCGTCCTCCCGCGCTCCTGTCTAACTAGGAAAATCTCTAACAGCACCAGCCCGACACAGCTGAGGCCTGCTCCAGCTGGGAAAGAAAAACATAATAGGCAAAATCTGCTCCCCCCTCCCCTCCTGCTCCCTTCCCTGTAGACACGCTCAGCATGAGGTTCCTGAGGAATTAGTTGCGCGAGGACGCCTCCCCCGCTGGCAGCCAAATGCCAGCCGCAAGTCCTGCCCATGTAATGTGTCTGACATTTCTGCATCTCTCTGGGTTAGCACTGCTCAACACAGCCTTTCTGAAATATCACTTTAAAAAGTTGGTGTGTGTGTGGGCGCGCTTGTGTGTGTGCGTGTGTGCATGTACGTCACTGCTGTTGTTTCATGGCATCATTGTATGTAGTTAAATTTTTAAAAATTTATTCTTTTAGTTACTGACACATCTATGCACTGGCACTTCCACTCAGGCAGGAGTAATTGGTTGCAGAAGGCTGAGAACTCTTACTTGGGACCGCGTGCACAATCCTGTTGATGAATGCCATAAAATGTTCAAGTATCACCTCCCCTTAAGTAAAACACGTGTGCAGATCCAGAAGGGAGCGATGACACTGACAGGACGGCATAGTTACATTTAGGCTACCTGTTGTCAGGTTAGTGTAGAGCACCTGTCTGTTTTGCTTCCTGGTCAGTTCCCTTCAGACAGACCTGACCACGTCTGGCTGGGACTCTCCTCCCTAATGCGTTCATCTCTCTCACTGTGTTTCCTGATGTGTGAGGGACCAGCCCATGTCCCTTTTGAGCATCATCTGGTGGAAAGAGGAAAAAGTACTATCCATGTTGGCCAAGAGGGGAATTCTAGGGATATTCAGAAATGGTTTAACTGTGTCTCCTTTGTTTCTTGGGGTGATTTGGAGTATTTTCCTGATTTTTTTTTTTTTTTGAAAATCAATGCCATCACACAGCTGCTGAAGTGGATGATGCCAACATGGGAAACAAAAATTTTACCGCAAGACAATGGGCTGCGACTTCGGATGGGGCGAGGAAAGCAAAGGGGATGGTCATGCACAGGTATGGCAGAGTGCCTGCCAGGCAGAGTCAGTGCTGGGAGTCAGGGTTCACCTGCAGGAACGTTCCTCTGCATGTACCGTGAGTTGTCACAGACACTGCTAGGTGAGACACCAGCCGTCGCTTTGCCATTGGTGAGCTCTTCAGACACAGCCCAGGAAGCCTGTCCTCCGTATCTTTGAGTGACGTCATCTGTAGGAACACGTCAGGGTGCTAGGCCCATGGACTCCTGGGCCAGACTGTGCTAGCTCCATTCTTAGCGTGCTCACCTACTAATGGCATGCACCTAGGCAAGGGGCTTAACCACACGGTGACTCAGTCTCTCTCAGGGGGTTGTTATGAAGACTGAGCTAAGGCACATAAAACCACTGAGTTACTGCTTTTAACAATAAAAATTTATGATGAGCTATCCTCTCCTTGACTGCTCCCCATACAAGGAAAACTAGGTTCCATTCTATGTTTGGCTACACACTGTTGTCAATTTTTTTTTTTTCTCTCTACATGGAACCCAAATGAAACTCCCTGCAATTTCCACCGATTTACCTCAGGTCCGGTAGAAAACACAGAGCAAGGATAAGCTTCATTTCTCTTCTGACAGTTCTTCACTACATTTCGGGATACTCTGATAGATCCCCAAGTCCCCTCAAGAGCAAACCTTCTCAGCTTTTACTAAGTTTTCTTCATGTGGCAGATTTCCCAAAGTCTTCTTTATCCTTAATTTCTTTCTTTGGATGCACTCAGATGTGTCCACATATGAAAGCATAGTCTCAAAATGAACAGTTTCTAGGTGAGGTCTGAGAATGGGAGATTACAGGAACCTAGTTTTTGTTAGACAGGATAGGCCACTTCTTTAGTCAAAACCACAAGGTACAGTCAAAATTCATATTTTCCCATTCATCCATCCCCAAGGTCCATGAATTTCTGATATGCTTAGAGGAATAAAGGATATTCACATTTTCTCTCTCTCTCCCTCTCTCTCTCTCTGACATGAGTCTGACTGACACAGCCAAGAACTGTCTTGGGTACAGACCCATAAAACTAAGTACTTGCAGTACGAGACGGAACATTCTTGAAAGTCGGTTCACAGCTGTTCTGGATGGCAATCTTTGTCTGCAAATCAGTTTGCAAAACACCCAGGTGATCCATCAGTCTGACCACCACAGAACTGAACTGATTCACCCAACCTCATATATAGCTGAGTCTGAGAATTGAGCCACTTTGAAATCACAGGCTACAGCATGTCCAAAGTCTTCTGACATTACCACTTCCACATTTCTCTTGCTTACGACTACAGTATCATGTAGTCTACTTCTTCTCCAAAGATATTTACCAGTAACATTTGGTAGGTTTTCCAGTACAGCAAAACAGCCTGCTGGACTGGCACCCCCAGGGAACACAGCTGTGTGTGGGCGTGGTCAGTGATGATTGGCAGGTTCAGTGCCATGCTGGTGTTATAAGAAGGATCTAACTTCAAAGGGCTAGAAGATTTTGATGTTTTCACCATAAAAAAGGTAAATGCCTCAGGAGAAAGATGTACTGAACCTGATTCAAACACTGTATCAGGTACATATACATCAGAATGGAGCATGGTACTCCCATTAATAGCAATTTTAGCTGCACAAGGTAGTAGATACCTGAAATCCCAGCACCCGAGGAGGTTGAGGCAAGAGAACTGCAAGGTCAAACACAGCCTGAGCAACTTGGTAATTCATTCAAGATTCTGTCTGAAAATATTTAAGAAGGGCTGGGGGTATAGCTCAACATGAAGGCCCTGGGTTCACTCCCAGTATTGAAAAAAAAAAAGGAGCATACTTTTTAATGTTTCTAAGTATCAGTTAAAATGTTAATTTAAATTTAAAATAGGAGATCCAAGAGGTATCATAGAACACTGTACGGTGTGTCTTTTTAAAATAAGTTCATACCAGACTTCTCAAGATGTGGCCATCATTCCTGTCTTTACTTGTGCAATGATTTGAGAATGACTATGCATGCTGTTTAACAGCAACAGGTGTCCTCTGGACAGGAGACGAGTCTAAACATTTTCTAGCTGTACTGACTGACAGACAATCAAGAGCAAGAAATGTGACAATTCACTTATTCCACTCCAAAATAAAAACACTAAAAACACACCTGCTTTCTACCGGTCTGATACAAACTTAAATATAAGATATGTTTGTGTATGTACAGTTCAAAAACAAAAAGCAGGAGAACCATTGTGTTAGAGTACTTCTTACTCTGAAAGCCAACTAAAATAAACAGCATGACAAATAGGCTCCAAACAACACAAAACAAATCTCAAGTCTCTCAGTGCACTAGAATGCAAGAAAACATTTCACTGGTGTCCTCTGCTGAAGTGAACTCTCATTTTATCTTACTTAATTTCAAGGCACTCTCCCATATCACAGTTTAATCATCCTGTCCTGTGGCCTCTCCCTCCAGACTGTAAACGCCTTAGGGGCAGAGGTGGCTTTCCCGTGGTTCTTTGCCATCCTGTAGTGTGACAACCTCCTCTCCTTTCTCTCAGTATTGCTCTAGCTTTTCTGTCTAGTCTTTTATCCACACAGCAGGCCAAATGACATCTTAAAAACAGATTTAGTCATTATTCTCCCTTCTTAGAAATCCTTTACTGGTTTTCTGTTGTTGCAAGGAGGAATCTTGGTGGGGAGGGTGTCCCTATAAGATGACCCAGGAAACCCCATGAGGTGTGGCACTTGCCCACATCTTAGTGTCTATTATACTCTAACCTGCACTCCCTCTTCCTATACCAGCAGCTGTATCCTTTCCATCTGGAAAAACACATTTTCTCTCCCAGTCCTTCCTTCCCTCCTCTTCTTGTTAATCAGTTCACTTTAGTTAAGTCATCCCTGGTAACATGCTCAGGTCAGGACATTCAGTTACCTGCCATAGTGTTAGCTTACAGTTGTTTCTTACAGATCTTCCCAAAACATATTTCCTGCCACTCTGTCGAATGTGATATAGCCACACCCAGAAATGGCAAATCCTGAGTTCTCAGAGCCTCTCTAAACAACCATGACAGAAGGAGGAGTTCTATTCCTCTCCTAAAAATAAAATGTCAATCCAGACATATTTCTGGATGTGAAAGAAGCTACCTTAATGTTGCACCAGCCAGCCACATCATTTTTATTAAAAAAGAAAAGAAGGAAAAAAGAAAAAGCCCCAGGCTGCAATGTGTATTTTAATGGCAGCCTGGTTTCTTTGGTTAATGAGTTTAATATGCAAAAGGGCTCCCCGAAGATTAGAGAGAAGATCAAAGAGGAGGTGAATTACCACTGTGTGTTCTGAGAGTCCCCTCGGCTGTCCCTGAGCACCTGCTCTGTGGTGTACCTGGCACCCCAGTAGAATACCTTCGGTCACCTCACCCGGATCACCAGCGTATAGCCCGGCACACAACTTCTGAAAACCCTAGTGTCAAAGTGGCGGAGCCTGCCAGCAGCCAGAGACACTGCTCTTGTCCGGACAGGCTCGCTGCGCCGGGAGTCAGGCCTGAGGGTGGACTCGGCAGCTCAGGCTCTCCACCCCTCAACAAAAAGGGTGATCTCCTTATCCATGCAATAACATCTGTGGCTTTCATGGTTCCTCCCACTGCTCCTGTGCTGACCTCACAGAGGGAAACTGTGGGGCTTGGTACTGAATTAAAAACTCCTAGGCATGTTACAAATCTGTTTTCTTTCATCAGATTTTTTTTGGCGTGTTTATCTCATTATGGATAGCTGAACATCCTCCTCCCTTAACTTACTAAAGTATGAGTCTTTTAAAGACAAGGATCCTGTCTTATTCATCTCTCTGTTCCCAACATTTCTTTCTACAATATCTTGTACAGTCTTTGTCCTAAATAACATCACTTTTTCTCACTTTTACCCCAATTTTTCCATTTTTATGGTAAAACTGATAATTATTCCAACAGATGTGTAGTGAATTTAGCATTATTGATTTCTCTTAAAAATGCTTGTACAGATATAAAACATTATTATTTTAATGAAAAAACAGCAGCTTTTAGAGGTAGATTTTTCTTTTATCAACACCTTAATTATGTGTCAGAGAAAGTTAATAGAATTAGAAAAGCTTTTCAGTTCATACTACAAAATAATTTCACCAAAATAGCAGTAAAGACAATTTTATGTGCTCTTCTTACCAATAAAGAGAATTGTTCAAAAAAGTTGAGACTGACAGATGGGAAAAATTTCTGTTTATGACTATAGGCAACTAAAAGTGAAACACACCTAATTCTTCATTAAGAGGCAATATGGGCTACTATATTTTTTAAAAAAGCAAATGTGATGAGATGTGGAGATAAGGAAAGTTAGGGTAGCCAGGCGTGGTGGCTCAAGCCTGTCATCCCAGCACTCGGGAGGCAGAGACAGGAGGATTGCTGAGCTCCAGGCTTGCCTGGGCTACATAGTGAGGTCAGAGCCAGCCTGAACTACAAAGCAAGACCCTGTCTCAAAAACAAAACAAAACAAAACAAAATAAAACAAAACAAAACAAACAAAAAGTTAGGGTAGACTTTTATTCTGGAAATAACTTAGGAAGAATGAACATGTAACTACACATTCTGACAAGTGGGAAGTAACAAGAGTTAACCCGAGAAGTTTCCTTTAAGGAATTGTGCAAGGAATTGATAAAATACAGTAAAGGAACAGAAATAGTTTCTATGTGTCACTTAAGGTAATAAAGGAAGATATACTGATTTATTCAAAGAGTTTCAGAACTGGGATTCCTTGTTGTTTTCTAATTCATGAAATAATTGGGAGGAAAAGTCAGAAGCTACTAATGACACTCGAGATCAAACCCCCGTCAATCAGCAGAAAAGCAAATTCAGTCCTTTGTCTGATCAAATGAAAAGGATGGTGCTTCCTCCCTTCAAAAGGGCAACGTTTACACATTTCTGTGATCAAGCGACTTAGGAAGGTCTCAATCAACGTTACTGAAATTTGGTAGAAGTATTCACATTTCAGCTGACTATAAGCTTGAGGTATTACAGTCCAGAGGCATATCTTTAAGAAAGTTCCAGGGGAACATAAATAGATTCTTAGAATAGAAATAGCTCTTTCAGCATAGGTTAATGGAAGATATGTTATCACTAACCTAGGCAGGGAAAATAGAGAACTGATATATTAGGTTACCCAGGCTTGATAGGGAAATTGCCAATCTCTATGGAAGATTTGCAGAATATTTTCAAAAGATACAGAAGGAAGGGTTTTCTGTTTATAAATGTGTCCATTTCTCTCGATC
This sequence comes from Thryonomys swinderianus, assembly GCA_004025085.1. Classification (NCBI taxonomy): domain Eukaryota; kingdom Metazoa; phylum Chordata; class Mammalia; order Rodentia; family Thryonomyidae; genus Thryonomys; species Thryonomys swinderianus. The sequence goes on from PVIC010005739.1 coordinate 35,331, forward strand.
TTTTCCGTCAGGCTCCTAATCTAAGTTACCAGGATATATCACTTGCCCTCTGTGAATTCTCCCTTCACACATTGATTTCAGAGGTTCTATTTGCCTTTGTGATTTTTTTCATGGATTTGGTTTCTATGCCAATCTGAGCATCGGTATCACTTTCTGCCCCTAAGAGGCACGTAAGTGCAATTTCTCATATGACATCTTACTTGTCCTTCTCAATTCCCATAATTTCGATGATGTTTCTATTCATTTAATATCCATATTTTGCACAAAATATTTAAGTTTTAAAAGTGTTTGGAATGCTTCTCATTATTAATGCTTTGTACTTACTTGGAGCTGGGTATTTAATAAAGATTTATGGGATAAATAGAAGAAAAAATGTATAAACCTCAATGGATATACATAAAATATATATGTATATGTCTCTTGTATTTAGATACATAAAAACATATATCAGATATATATGAGAAACTGTGGATTACCCATAATTACCCAGGAAAGATGAAAAATAAGTCTTAAATGTTAACATTTCCTATAACATTGGCACAGAGCATCTTCTAAGCAGCCCACTAATTCTACAGTGCAGCTTGCTTTTAGTGATTTACCTCCACACAGAGAACAGAAAGTTGCCACGGGAACTGAGAGTCCCTCTGGTATCAGCAAGAGTTTTGAAACAGTCAAAGGTTTATTACCAATAGTTGGTTCCATGCAACCTACAGCGTATGTGTGTAACTTATGTCTTCCCACCAGGTGGCTTTCAAGGGCCACAGGTGCTTTTTATTCAGTTTTTGTGCCCTCACAGGCCCTGCCTCAGTTGGAAGTTGAAGGTAAGTGGTATATTTGCAATAAACTGTGTAACAACTTTAAAATTGCAATGGAAGTGACAGTTGGGAGGGGGTGCTAATTTAAAAGACTTAGTTGAACTCCAAGGGCAGATTTGCAAACTGTTGAACTATTTCAAGCCACCACACTGGGAATTTTTTATATGGTTGGAAAGTGGGAAGGTGGGCTTGGTGGGGGACTTCCTGGAAGTGCCTGCTTTCCTAACAAAGAAGATGTGCTTCAATTATCACCTCACATCACTCCCTAAGTGACTTCCTTTTTTTTTTTTTTTTCTTTTTCAAGAGCGGGTCCTGCTATCTAGTTCATGCTGGCCTTGAACTTAGCTTGTAACCTACGCTAGCCTGGAACTCACAGCTGTCCTCCTGTTTCAGCCTGCTGAGTGTTGGGGTTACAGGCATGAACCACCATGCCCAACTAGAGTTGCTTCTTCTCAAGCCTTGTTTTCCTTGTCATAATTCCTACCTCACCAGTTATGAATGCCCCGAAAGTGATGAGCATAGTGTGGGGTACAGAAACATCTAAAAGTACAGTCAAGAGATCTGTTAGAAAAATATGTCCAAGCAGATAAATTTGGGAATGATTTTTAGCTATATAAAAGTTCCAAAATGGGAATAATCCACGTGTTCATAAGCTGCTGTGTGGATGAGGAAAATGTGGCATATCCACATCAGTGGAATACTGTTCAGCAATAAAAAGGAAAGGGAATTTTTGGAGCAACACACATCTAGGTTTATTCCATATCCACACCATAACATGAAGGTGTGGATGTCTTTGTGAAAGGCTGATTTTCCTTTCTGGATATATACTCAACAGTGGGATGCCTGGGCCTCATGGTAATTCTTTTTCTAGTTTTTGAGGAAACTCCATACTGTTTTCTATAACAAGAACAGGTATGCACCTAGACTGGAGGAAAACCTTGCAACATTCTGTAACACAGTAGCACAAGTATAGTTGACAACAATTTTGTATTTCAAAGGAGCTAAAGAGACTATTTTGATTCCCAACACAAAGGAAAGCTGTATATCTGAGGGGAAATGCATGCTAGTTACCCCCATTTGACCCTGACCACCACACTGCATACCCATGTTTAGATGCCACAGAGCCCTAGATAAGTATATAATTACCATGTGCTAATTAATACAATAAAATACAATGTCAAAAATATAATAAAATTTAATGAAAGGCACGGACAACTAATACATGTGACAACATGCACGTGTCATGTGCATGGCATAACCATGCCATGCTCAAGAAACCCACTGATGAGCAGTACCTGGAAAAGACAGTTACAGAGACAAAATCTGAGCAGTGAAAACCCACGGCTGGGGGTAGAAGTGGGTATTAACAGCAAATGGGAAGTAGAGAATTCGGGGATTGTGAAAATATCCTATAAGCGGAGGACACAGATGACAGTACAACTCCATACCTTTGTGAAAAGTACTTCAACTGTACATTCACAATGCATGGATTTTCTGGTGTGTGAGCCAAACCCCACAAAGCTGGCTTTTCAAGGCTCCCTCATGTTGAGGGAAACTCTCCCAGTAAGCCATACCGGGAGAAGCATGCAAAGGGGTGAGGTGGAGCTGGACGTGGCAGCGGCCCTGCAGGATCTGGCTCCCCTGTGCACAGAAAGGGCAGAGCCAGCGGCTCTGGGGTGCTTGGGAACTAAGCACTCTACCACCGCGTTGGGATTACAGGAAACAAGTCCTATACCCTATGCCTGGGGAACCACCGGCTGGGGTGCCCGGCCTCCGTCAGGGCCTGGCCAGCGAGCACAGGGCTCTGATAAAATGAGAAACTCTGGTACTTCGAGGTCCTGCTCTTTATCTTCCTTTTACAGTTTCATTTCGCTGCAATTATGAACGGGCAGCCAGGCAGCCAGGCTGAGAGGAATTTGCATGACCAGCTCCTCTGATGAACGCCTGAGCATGAGGCTTACCGGTCGGTCCCCAACTAGAAAGTGTATTCACAGAGAGACAGGAGATGTTGACACTTGGTGCTCTGTGTCACCGGGAAACACAGAGGGACCTGGGAGACAATCAGTCAGCCACAAACATACAAGTTCCAATGAAAGGGAAATAATTGACATATTAAAATCTATATGTCCTCCGAGGATGCGGAAGCCACGGCATTATTTAAAGACAGCGACAGAGAAAGCACAGTGGCCACAACTCATCAATTAAAACCTGCCTTTCCCCGAAGCTGTCAGCTGCAGAGCGGCTGCCAGAAGCTCCCCTTCTCCCAGGGCATGTTGAAAATGAGCGCCTGGGGCAGCCGGAGCTATTAATAGGTGGAGGGAACGATATAAAATGTCACGATGCACCTTCCAAATAAAAACGTGTCCAGACTCCTCCAGGAGGGAAGCGAGAGAAGAAAATGGCCCAAAGTACTTAAAAAATTATTGCATTTCCTTTTTCTAAACTCCTGCTATATATTACAAGGGAGGACTTGTCAGTTGCAAGGTGTCTGGCTTCTCTCACCGCGGCTCTGCAGAATCCCATCACTCACGCCTCGCTGGGTGGGTCCTGCCTCGTTCCGCTCACACCAGGGGCCAGAGCAGCATCGATCCCGCTCGAGCGTGCGGGAGGGAGGTGCCGGCTGCCACTCGGGAGAGAAGGACCGACCTGCTGACACTCTTGCCCGGGCTGCTTGATGTCCACCCATGTGGGGCGGAGAAACAAGACCTCCGCGCTCCTGAGCGCTTGGGGGGGGGGTAGAGGCAGAATCCCTGGCTGTGTGTCTAGATAGATTTGTGAATAATCACCATGAATTTGTTCTGGGCGTGCTGATTTCCTAATAAGCCTGAATAAACAGATTCTATCTCTGGAGAGAGAGTAAGGTTCAGTTCTTGCTGATTTCTAGAATTTAACCTTGAAATGCAAAAGCTGCATGAGCACGCATGAGTCACGGAGCTGCCATAAACACCCGTCTCTCCAATTATTAAATAAGAGACACCAACATCATAATTATTCCAGCACACTTCCAGTTTTAACATTCTTGGATGATATCAATGAGGTAAGAGTTTTGCTCCTGGAACTGACTCAGAAATGCGCTGGGTGAAGGGGAGGGACGATCGTCACTGCTTTAGTAGAGGCGGATTCAAAGATCTACGTTTTCTTCTCATTTTGTTTTTCTTAAGAGCAAAACTCTATTTCCCTCTTACCAAACTATCAAGCTTATATAGTTGCTCTAATTTAACTTTATCACTCTTTTGTCTTGTCAATAAGAACATAATAGTGTCCTCGAAGAAAATGAGAGCTTTTTTCTTGCTCTTTGAGGTTTATTTCAAACACTTCACTTTCCTCCTAATGAGGCTGATGTGTGTCTGCCCATGCCCAATGTGTGCTTTCAGCGCAAAGGTTTTCAAACATAAGAGAGGAAAAAGGAAGATTGCTTTCTTTTTCCTTATTTATTTTTTGCCAGCCCTTTTTGTTATTTCACGTAGTTACCTCAAATATCACTTAAGAATAGGGGAGTCGAGCTGGAGAGTTAGCTCAGTGGTTCTAGCACCTGTCTCGCAAGTGCAAGGTCCTGAGTTCGATCCCCAGTAACCACATATAATGCTGGGCATGGTGACTCACGTCCACCAGCCATCAATACCACATACCACAGTGCCGGGCATGGTGGCTCACGCCTGTCATCCCAGCACTCGGGAGGCAGAGGCAGAAGGATTGCTGAGTTCGAGTTCGAGGCTTGCCTGGGCTACATAGTGAGCTCAGGGCTAGCCTGAACTATAAAGCGAGACCCTGTCTCAAAAAAAAAAAAAAAAAAAAAAAGAATTGGGGAGTCTCCTTCCAGCACAGTGCTTTTTGAAGAAGAGTCCTCATTTTGTCTTTCTAACAATGTGATGATGAGTCCCTGGTCATTCCGGCTGTCCAGGACTCCCTTCCCTTGGCCCCCATGTTTTCTTCCACATATGGTAGGGACCCAGCAGCTTTCAAGCTTTTTGGTCAGGTTTCATGGAGGGAAACATTCCATAGTAGCTGACATATTGGAATTACCACCAAGGCACCATTAGTCAACAGTTATTGGACTTTTAAGCCCTAGTTTCAGTTATCCCCTAGTAAGTGGCCTCCCAGGCCTTATGCTAAGAAAGGAAAAGGAAGCATGTGTTGGTGTTTAGCATTTTCCTTTAGTGGTGCTGAGATAAATTAAAGGTCTTGATTGCTAAGGATATGATGGCCCAGAACAGAGGTCTGTTACTCTGAAAACTCAGAGGGTAAATGCAGATGGAGAACAGGTATCCAAATCGTGAGCCATGATTCCTGGAGCCACAGCCTTCTTCCCCTTCTCTTACCTGGTCCCTTTTCCCTGCTTCATGTAACAAACTTCTCCCTTAATCGTACTTGATTTGAGAGCTTTTCTTGGGCCCTGACAGTAGCTATTCGCTAATAGTACTAGGCACATGGACTTATTCATAGCAAGCAAAAGTAATCACATGCTTTGCAAAGAATCTTCATAATTAGGAGAGAGTATCTTTGAAACTAGGGTCCTGACTGGTATTAATTTAGGTTCCTGCTAAGAAAGAACAATAGACCATTACCTGTGGTTTTGCTTTCCAAAATTTTGTTCAGATAGTCATGGTCAATTAGAGCCTGAAAATTTTGAATGGAACATTCCAGAAATAACTAGCTCATCAGTTTTAAATTCATGTTATTATGAATTGCTTAGTAAAATCTGAAGGCATTCTTCCCCTTCCTGTTGGGACATGAATCAACTTTGTTCCATATATACACAACATGTGTAGTATATTCTCATTAAACTACTATGGAGTCATCTTTGCTATTAGAGTGACCCTTGGGTATCTCATCTTGATAGCTGTGTTCAAGCAACCCTCAGAGAGGACCCTAACACTGTGTCCCAATAACCCTTGTCATTCACTGCCCCAGCCCACAGGCCTTGTGTCACAGGCACTGAAAAGGGACAAGTATAATAAAGTACATCAAGATGCTGAGAAAGAGAAAGAGGAGAGAATCTTCTCATTATTATTTGATCATACTGGTATAATTATTCTATTTTATTAGTATTTACTGTTCATCTTTATCATGTCTAACTTATAAATAAAAGCTTATTGTGAGCTTGGATGTATAGAAAAATACAACACTGACAAACAGCATTTGGTATGATTCCTGGTTTTAGCTGTTCACTCGAGGTCTTAGAACTTACCCACCAAAGATAAGGGAGAACTACTTAAGAAAATTTAATTGTCATTTGGATATTTGGCCAGACAATAATCTGTCATGCATAATTAGGAAGCTGTCAATGAACAAAGGGCTGTGTGCCCTGCTGAGGGTGCAAACTCTGGCTGGGCTGCCCCCTAGAAGCAGTGCTCACACGTGGTTCTGTCATTATGACAGACAGAAAAGGATGGCCCCACACAGACCCACACACTCCCAGGCTTAGGGCTCTTCATAGAAGCAACAGATGCTAAAGGCATGACTGCATCCTGGCTTTGCTTTACAGACACTGACACAAATGCTTTGGACATGCTGAGGACAGGAGACAGAAGAGAGTGATGAGTCCCAAGGCCTCAATCTCTCCTTCATGAAAGACAAGAAGACAGGCCACACTGACCAAAGAGCTGAGAAGGTGGAGTGACTGGCTGAGCCTTGGCGGTGATCATATCTTCGACTTGTTCATTCCGAGGCCACGGTGGCATCCTCTGAAGGGAGACGATGTGGTCAAGGGGCATCATCCCTGGGCCTGGGAATCCAATGGTTGTTAGAGTAAAGGTGACCACTGAAGCCGTGGGCAAAGTCCCAGCCTGATTTTTGCAGCACTGACATTTCTCAGGGATGACTCGTGGGCAGAGGATCCAAAAGGTCCATAGATAGAAGTGGGGAAACCCGAACCAACTAGACGATTCTTCCACTGACCGACTCCCTTTGGGAGCTCATTAATCACATGCTTCACTCTAATTCTTCCCACTTTAACTCCATTTTCCTCAAGCAAAACATTCAAAAGTTTTGTTGAGTATCTAATGAATGGTGGGTCTAGTTATTAAATATGCTGGAGAGGAATAAAGGTGCAACACAGAGACTCAACTCTCAACGGGCTGACTTGATGGTGAGACGGTGGTAAGAAAGTTGAAGAGAAAGCAGATGTCATAGTTGGAAGGGGATGCGGACGCTGTTTTGACACCAGCAAAGGCTTCTTCAAGGTGGTGACTGTGTGCTTGCACTGAACTTCTTGGACTGTTGAAAAGGACACGCTTCAGCCATAGGGAAAGAGTGTGCAAGGGAGAAGAAGTAGTGTGCGTGAAAAAGCTTGGATGGGAGAAGCTTGGCAGGTTTGTATCACTGGAAGAAGTTGTTGGGTGGCTGGAGCCTGTTGGAGACTGGGGAGGTCACAGAGGGACACAGGAATTCACAAGAGGGAAACAGCAGGTTAGGGATGCATTTTCCTAGTGAGAGACAATCAAGCTATCCTGCTCCTTGATCTTGCACGATGAAGCCCAGTGGGCCAACTTCTGGTTGAATTCTAGCAGATCCCTTTCATGGGTGCCTCTGCCCAGTAACTGAGGCTGAAAGATCATCCTAATCTTGGATGTGTTCCATTGGTATTTGCACAGGTAAGACAGGGATCTGATAGGACATGGCATAGGGATGAACTAAGAGAAAAAGCACAGCATTGCTTCTCCAAGATTGGCTGAGCTGACGTATAAAGGCACCAGGAAATGGCAATGGAAAATGCTAGCAGAAGGAGAACTGAAAATATATAGAAAAGGAGATCGAAGAGGAGTAGAATCAACAAAATTTCAATTGACTGTATAATCTGAGAGCAGACGGTAGAAGCATTCTATCAGCTATGCGTGTATGAGGGCTCCCAAGTTCTTTTCAGGCTATATCAGAAGCTGCTGTCTAACGTCGAAATGAAACCGACTCTGAGTCTCTCAAATCACAATTATTTGGGCAGGTTTCTGCATTTGTGTTTCCCTAACCCAATGTGACTAGGTAAATGAAGAGAAGCCAGTAAGTGGAAAAGCCAAAGACTTGGAAAGTCATTGTTGATTCAGAGAGGTGATTTGTTGAGCAAAGGGGCGTTAAGCGAAAATAGGAAGAACATATGCAAATCCAAACATATGCAAAACCTCACTTTTGGAGCACAGCGAGCAAGCTGACAGACTTCTAGACCAGCACAACTCACTAATGAAACACTTCAGAAAACCCGCATCTTCTAGTTATCCAAAGGATTTTATTTTAGTAGCATCTGTAGCAAGTTCTTATACAAAGGAACAACCATTTCCAGGAGATAACAAGGGGAAGAAGGCTCCAAATAATTAGTTATTACACTCTGCCGAACGACTATGTTGGAGACAGGGAGAAATTTCCACATGTTTCTAAGGTGCCATTTCACTGTTCAATATCATGTCTTAGTAAGTACTTGAAACAGGAAGGAACAGGAAACTTTTGTAGATTAGGGTAGAAAGTTGTCTTTTACAGGGTTTTACCAGTTATACATTCTGAGCTTAGGGGTAGGCTGGTGGGGGAAATAAGATTTAACTATTTGTTTTTTTTGAAGCCTATTCACTCACACCTTGACTACTGATTGTATTAGTCCATATTTTTTCCTATTATAAAGAAATACCTGAGGCAGGTGAACATGTTGCAGAAAAGAAGTTTATTTAGCACAATAGTTCTGGAGGCTTAAAGTCTAAAACTGTGGTCCTGTTGATTTGGCCTCTGTGGAGGGCCAAATGGAGTCACGGTCAAAGTGTGTAAGAATGAATGGTCACTCAGGCTCTAGCTTTTATAACAGCTCACACAAGTACGTGCTTCAGGAGATCAGCAATGGTCCCGTCGGAGGGCAGCATCCACACTGGCCTAACAACCTGCTCTGAACTGCACCCCTTAAAGGTTCCACAAAGCAATGAACACGTGGGCCTCTGGGGCCAGCCTCAAACTGTATCCAGACCATAGCATCCTCTGAACTCAGTTATCACCAAGACACGAGGTAGAGGGAAGGCAGCAAAGAGTTGTCCTCACTCAGCCAGCTGGGAATTGGGAGCTTTAACAGACTCTTCTCCTACTAGGGACGATGCTTATTGTTTCCTATGGCAGAGACTTGTTTCTCTGGTTCTGTGACTTCTTTCAGAATACCACTGAAGAAAACAGGGGAAGATGTTTGGGTCCTTCCTGTCTCCTGGTGAGCCTTGGAGGAAACAGGATTCCTGGGAGTCATCACACTTAGTGAAACCCAAAAGCCGGGAGGAATGTTTCTATGCTAGTCTACTTTCACAGCACTGACCACAGAGTATCCCAACCATGCTAATCCACTCATTTAGTAAATTAAAGAATCAAGACCCGGAAAGAGAGATAGACTAGAGCTAAATGACAGAGCTAATCTAGGAGTAGCCAGAGATACAGTAATGTTCCTACCTGGAAAACTGAAAAGCTATCTTGTTCTCTCCTCCTCAGCTGAGAGAATATTACCACAAAGGGTTATCTTAACTCATCCTAAAATGATAATTACATTGCTTTCAAATGGCTCCTCTGCAATACTGATGCATTTCATTCAATATATTTCCTTCTGAATCTAGCACCCTCCCTATTATGAACTGGACAGCACCTTTCTCACGCCCAAATTTGGATGTGAACATTCAAGCATTTTATACTACAAATTGTGACTGTTTGAAGACAAACCTGTTGAGGATGTGAGGAAGTTACAAGCTGGGCCTGAGGGAGGGCCTCGGTACGATCTCACTGATGTCTTTATGAGAACAAGAAGTTTGGACAGATGGACAGGGAGACACCAGGGAAGCACGGGATGAGGGAGGACCATGTGGGGACACAGCACGACAGTGGCCCTGTGTGATCCACGGTGAGTGGCCTCAGGAGGGGCCGCCCCTGTGACACCTTCATCTTGGACTTCCGAGACCCCACGGTTTAGAGGAAGCACATTCGTATTACTTCAGCCAGCCTGCTTGTGAGCTTTGTACCACTCCCCTAGGAAACTGGTAGAATGCCTTTAATAAATATTGACTGAGTGTTTTCTTCATGCCAAATCTGTTTGAGACAGTAAGAAGCACTGCTGAGGACTCCACAGTTTGTGTTGCCGTGATAGGAACCACAGGACTGCAAAAGGAAAAGATACTCAACAAATTATCTTACTAGTAATGACTGGGTGAGAGCTGCAGAAAGTCTTCCCAGAACAGGTCTTTGCTTGAGAAGTTAGTCTTGCTGGAGGTAAGAGGAGATCAAGAGCATGTGAAGGCACGTCTAACACCATGTGAACTCCAGCTACCCATGCAGCTCTGTGTTATAACTGCCTCTAACATGACTTTCTTGCTACATAAACAATTAGTGTTTCACACAGCCAGAAACCTCCACCACACAACTACACTTCCAGACTCTACCCAGGCACATGCACAAACCTGTCTTCTGAACCCTACATCCACTGCCACCCAGGCAATGACTGCAGTGCCAGGAGCCCTGTGTGCATGCTCGGCAAATGCTAAAGAACAAGACCAAAATTGTGCAAGTAAAAGAACAAGAGAAAGAATAGAAATAGAAAGAATAGAAAGGCTGATGATTCAGCAACCAATGGAGGCATGTGTGGCTTCCTTATAAGACACATGGCTCAGGTTGCTCCTCTTCCCCTGGGAAACTGCCTGGGAAGGAGTCACATGCATTTGGAAGCACCTCCATGCATTCTTCTAAAGTCTCCCTCCATCAGAGGTCTCACTTTGTCTCTAGTGTTCTTAAGAGAATCCTGACAGCACAGGGGAAGGTTCTCTGGGGCTTTACAAAATGCCAACAGGGATATGCGCCTGGGGACAGGCCATAACCAGAGCCCTGAACAAAGCCTGAATTCCACAGCCCTGACTGTGGAGCTCTTAATTATGTTGAGCCTTGATGAATCAGCTGGCTGCTTCCTGTCACTGTGTCTGGGCTCCCCAGCAGGACTGGAGAACCCCAGAGGGCTCTGCGCCCCACAGGACTGAACCCTCAGCAGGCGTACATTAAATCCTTGTTGAGTTGAAATGAAGGAGAAGATTGCCTGAAACTGGCAGCTTCCCAGCTGGGCTCTCTTCCTGGGAAGTACCAGCATGGTCCTTTGGAAGCAGCAGCCAAACGGTTAAGCCTGTGCCAGAAGACAGATTTTGGACTCCCGGGCTGGGGCAGCAGCTCTTCTGAGCAGACACCACACAGTAGCCGCCGGCGCTCTGTGACAGGCATGTTCTGATCAGAGGAAACATGCTTCCCACCTCCCAGGGAAACTTGTTGATGAGCAGCCCGCTTCTGTGTGAGCCACAGAATCTTTGCAGGGGCTCAGAGGATGAGCCAGCAACGAGAGGATGATCACTCTGGGCTTGTCCATTTAACACGCTTTGACGTTGGCGCTCTTGAAACTGGCTTAAGTACCCAGAGGTTAACTAATGAACTTAAAAATAGGACATGATCGAGAGAGACAGGAGTTGTCTTTCTGGAAGGCAGAAAGATCTGAAACCCACTCCCAGGTGTGACATGAAGGCTTCTATGGCCCTGGGCAAATCTCCTACATTCCGCTTCATTTTTGCTACCACTCAGCAGGGAGTCCGGTGCTCATTGGAAGACAGGTCTAAGGCAGATTTAACCCTTTTGTTCCTGCAGTGGAGGAAAGCAGGCCTCCCTTAGACCCCTGCGAGCCGGGGGCTCCTTCTAGCCCATGTGAGGTGCTCCCTCTACCTTTGCTCTCAGCCTGGAAGTGTGCAAACAGGAAAAAGACTCTTCTCTGGCCTGGCAGTTTGCATTTTGGAAAGTCCTGAGTCTCCCAAAGCCTCTCTTTGGAGAGTCCTGCATCTCCCAAGGCATGCTACCAAGCTCTGGCCACTAGCCCCACTTGTTTCTGAGAGCAGAGGTTTTATATCATTTTCTTAGACCAGAGACATCCTTGAATGACATCTCAAATGCGTTAACCAAAAGAACGAGAGGTACTGGATCTCTACAGAATCTAATTAATGGATGTTGCATTTTTTGGCTTCTATAAAATCACTGGGTATGGTCAGGGCAATAAGGTTGAATGGGCAGGAAATGCTCTGGGAATACTTCTTACATCAATTCTACCCTCAAAAAATGCTAAGTATTTTTGGCTATAGAAGAGTTTGTCAGCAAAACTGTATGTATTTAGTTATAAATAATTAATTTTCCATATTCATACCAAGTGAAGTTTCTAATTTGTTTTTAACTAAAAGAAACTTGACACTTTTAATTAGTTTGTACTAAGCAGGGAACTATCTCCCTTTGGCTCTTCTGAAAAAACTGAAATCACCTCCAGTATCTCCATGTAGACTTGTTCATCTGTAAATTCTGAGAACTTGACAAGGGAATCAGTGGGAAAGATTTATTGTCATAACTGTTACGGCAAATTGGACTATGCCAGTATGATTGCAGTGAGACTTCAAGCAACTGTTTGCTCGTTATTATTATTATCATTATGTGGAGATATTTGGTGATCCTCCGGGATTCCTGAAGAGCCAAATGCTCAGTGGATCACAGGTTAATTTATCAGTATGGCTGTGAACACCAAAATGTGGAAACTTGGAGCAAATTCTTTCACTGCCGTTTTCAGATTTCATGCAGAGAGCCCAAGGTCTCTTAGAGAAACCGAGCCAGGCAGTTTCCCCAGTTCTGCAGGAGGGGCCCTCGCAGGCGGTGTGAAGAAGAGGGAGAAAGAGAGTGGGGAGAGGGCGAGCAAGCAGGGATAGAAGGGGCTTTTGAACCCCTTCTGCATGCGGGGCTTCTGTGCTAGAACGGAGCGCAGGAGGTCAGGTTCAGGGTCTCATCACACTCCTCCTCTGAGGAGCGTCCCACTTCAATAATTCAGAGCACAGGGTCGAAAACTACAGTCACTGCGAAAGATGCGCACAGAACAGGTTGACTGACTAGGAGAATCATGTACAAGCAAGTGACTTCTCTTTGTCCTAAGCAGGATGAAACAGAGCAACTTTTAATCAGCCAGGCGGTTAGTAATTCTATTTATTGAAACTTACTTAACATGTGCAACTGTTTTTTTTTTAAAGCTTAACTACTGATTGTTACAATTACTTTAGGGAGTAGATGAGTATTTCTCATAACATTTGTGAAAAGGAGTTTGAAAGAAGTCATAGGGGTTCTTGCGTGAGTTTCCATGAGTTAATTCTACAAGATCACAAAGTAAAGAGGGAGGATCAGGAAGCAGAGGAAATAAGAACTGTATCCAGAATCCCAAGGGCTATGAAGATTCTGTCCCACCGCTTCCTTCCATATGCATTGACATTTGGTGTGAAAATTTGACCTTCCCCTCAGTGCTCCATAATATGAAAAATCCCCAAAGCCCATAGAACAACACGACCTTCCAGAACCACATCTAGAGTGAGAGAGAGGGTTGCCTGAAGTCAAACATACATAGGAACAAACCCGCACTGCCCTTCCTCTGTGTGAGATGGAACCGCAGATAAATTTCTACTTCTCTGAATCTTAGTTTCTTCATGCACAAAACAGAAAGAGACATTTCTCTGCAGAGTCTGTGGAACTAATGCATATGAAGTGATGGACGTCTGTGCAGTCCAGAGGGAGCCACTGTCAGGCACCCTGGGTTACGTATCTTAATGTACGGGAACCAGATCATCAGTTTATGAAAAACTGGGTTTGCCTGTCAGAGAGGAAGATGCGGGTTCTCCGTGCGATCCTGGGAAGGCTTCTTTCATCTGTGGATCATAGTTTTCTTGGACATAAGACAGCAGCATCGAGACAGGTAGTGGTAGGTCAGAAATGACTATCATGAGCTTGTTGTTTTTATTTCTGATAGAATTGTTTTTTTAAAAACCCTTCCTCATTCCAAATCCAGCATCACACTGGTGACTACAAATTGGTCATGGTGGCAATATTTATACCATGGAAATTAAATGCTACTGATCAGCCCCTTTTCTGTTCCCAGGGGCTGAGGTTAAACACTTGTCAGCACAATTCTGTCAGAATAAAGCACTTCAAATGCCTTATGCTCTGTCTCATATATACATACACACCAGTCAGATATGGAAAAAGACTAACTGAGCAGCTTTAGCAGTTAGAATCTTCCTTTTTTCTATCTATCTATCTATCTATCTATCTATCTATCTATCTATCTATCTATCTATCTATCTATCTATCTATCTATCTATCTATCTATCTGCCTGCCTATCTATCTATCTGAGACAGGGTCTTGCTTTGTAGTTCAGGCTGGGCCTGAGCTCACTATGTAGTCCAGGCAAGCCTCGAACTCAGCAATCTTACTGCCTCTGCCTCCGGAGTGCTGGGATTACAGGCGTGAGCCACCATGCCTGGCACTGTGGTATGTGGTATTGATTGCTGGTGGATGTGAGTACTGTTGTATGTGGTCACCAGGTATCTAACCAGGAACCTTGTGATTACCAGGTAGGCATGGGAACCACTGAGCTAAATCTCCAGCCCACAGTTAAGAATCTTTTGATGGCAAACAGTGGAAGTTTCCACTCCATGGGCTTGAATAATAATAGAAAATTTACTGAGTTAGCACCCTGGACAGTCTAGAAACAGGACAAGTTTCTAGCATGATGTACTTAAGTACCCTGCTTTTTTCTGGGAGTTTAAAAACTACTCTCTTCTGAGGGTCCATTTTCTCTTCTGGAAGCTTCTCCCTAAGCATCTCACACCACCTGAAACAGAGTGTGTCCTCTACCAGTCATCCGACACCCACTCTCATGCTTTATCCTACCACTCTAACCAACTGTCCTGGGCTGGGGACGTAGCTCAAAGGTGCAGCGCCTGCCTGGCAAGTGCGAGGTTGTGAGTGTGATTGCTAGTACCAAAAAAAGCAAAACAAAAAACCAAAGCAAAATCCAAACCAGTCCTGATAGCCTATCCCAGGACCTCAGCTGTGGCCACCAGATCATACAAATGGAAGGACAGAAGCATAAAAGTCTTGGACCCCGTCCTGGGTCCTCGCGCTGAAACTCGGCACTGCGGGCACAGGAAGGATCAGCAGGAGGCTGGGGGGCTGGGTAACTGAAAAGGCCTCCAAAGACCTTTGTGCCTGACATCAGCCAGTCAATCTGAGGCATCCAGTTGAGGGGATTCTGGGTTAGAGACAACACAGGAAGCTATTTTGCCCTTTCCACTCTGGAAAATTATTTTCTGATGGGAAAATGAAAAACTCAGCATCAAAAAATTCAAAGTAATGAAGAGAATTATCTATCAGCCACGTACCATGCATGTCTCTAATTAATGAAAAGAGAAAATAAGGCACTGTTAACATGTTTGGTTCCCTATAACCAAAAATGAACAAGGAAACATCTTCAATTCCGAGACTTCACATTTCACTCTCAGTTTGTCATATCTGGCACATCTATACCCTGTTTGTAAAGTGCAAAGACTGGTTCAGAGCTTCCCCATTCAGTGATGGAATAACATTTTCTTGGAAACTCCAACCGGGCCATCTATCTCTGTCAGAAGATCATCCATGCACAATAAAGGGAAGTGTCACTACATGTCACTAATAAGACATTTTCTTGTCCTCCCAACACTTCCGGCCAGAACACAGTAACAAAGTGGCAGAAGTGGCTATGACCAACTACTCTACCAGCTCAAGTGAAATTAAAGAAAAAAAAATGGAAGCAGATAGGAAAGAAAGAGCCAACTGTCAACCATCTGGTGATGAGAAAAAAAAATTGTTCTCGTCTGTTAAATTTTCTTGAAAGTAATTATGCATCCAGTCACCTTTTCCCTGACTATCACTGATCTTAAATCTTACCACCCTGATGCAACAGGACCTCTGTGTAAACCTGATACTCTCCAAATCCTTAGATGCATTTAAGTCTTCCATAATGTACATTATACTCACGAGGGACACATTTCTCCTTGGACAGCTTAAAAAAAGTCTAAGAAAGCTAATTAAAATAAGCACAAATGCAGTAATGGCCTACTGACTTTTAGATGGCCCTTTCTGACGGTACTCCTAGGTGTGGGCAATGACCACTTGAAGGAAAAACTCAATGCAGAAATACTTCATCTACTTGGAATTCAATTTTCTCACAATTTTGTGGACCCAAGGTTTAGTTTCAAAGCATGGAACAAGTTGTAAAAGTGACCTCTTACCAGCCAAAACAGATTTCATGAAGTCAATGTTACAAAACCTGCTGCTTTTTTAAATCTCTGGGGCTACAAGATCCTCATTCATATACTTTTAATCTTGATCTTCCCACAGTGGTATCATGTATGGCTAATGTGATTTCCAGAACCTGAACATAGTAAAGTAGGCAATTTGAAATGGAGAAAGAAAATATTATTACTAAATATGCTATCACAGGGTGAAAGTGATAATCATTTATTCATTTAACAAATATTTAATGAGCACATACTATTGTCAGGCATTGTGAGAAGGTAACAGCATGAGAGGAACAAATGACACACACTACTAAAGAAAAAGAAACATCAAACGCAGTAGTTTGGGATCATTTAGGAAGCAGGCAAATAGTCTTAAAAATTGCAAAAAAGCTCTGCAAAGTTGATGTTTTAGCAACCATGCAGAGCTCATGAAAAGAGATTCTGTTATGCCAAACTCACTCTACAAAGGCAGAAACAAAACAGTACACTCTCAAGTGATTAAGTCAGTCAAATGAAACAGTGTTTTTGCTCTGAAGAGAATGAGAACATCAACAGGATCACTTCCTCCTGAGATGTAGTGTCGGGACAGAGCACAGACCAATGTCCCCTGGCAGGTGCAGTCGCATTTCAGCTTCATGAAACGCCCTCCATCGTGGAGGCAACGTCTCCCACTTCACTCCACCTTCTACTGACACAGTTAAAACTTGGACCCCCCTTCCTTAGAACTGGAAAAGAGAAACATGAGGATGCAAGTTCATTTTAGTCAACTGATGGGGGACTGTGATGCATTTTTGTAACATCAAAAGTAAAAGATCATTTGCACCTTCCGAAGGTGACTGGCTTTGTTCGAGGAAACGAAGGGTTCGTCTTTAATTAAGAGTCCTTGCGCCTGTGCAGAAATCAGAGTGAAACGATGCCAGCTAGGTTGTACTTCGACAGTGTATGGAGTGGCATGGCCTCACCACGAGGAGCTGATATCTACATCTAAGTCTCCTGCTCACTAACAGTTGGACAAGTAAAGTCAGTACTTTTTGTATCCGCCACGAGAAGCCCATGGAACGAGCCCAACGCATCTCCAATGTGAGCTAATAAAACTGCAATAGATTTAACCCAAGACGATAGAGGAGAAGTGCGACAATGGCAGAGGGAAGCTGTGTCACATCATATAATACAGGAGCACTTTAGTCAGCACACAAAGGCCTAGAAATTATGCACGATCTGTCACCTGAAACGGTTACTTTCCAGGGCTGGATGACACCAAGAGCAGGTGTTTACAGCGAGGTGCTGGAAAGTGGGGCTCTCTCCAGGCCTTAAAGCGAGTGACTCACAAACAATATGTGAAAGGAAATGAGCTTAGAGATCTGGAGTATTACGCATGCCTTTGTCTTCACAGCTCCGGTTAGAATGAGCCCAACATCCTCAGTTGACCTCAATTCTGTAAATTGCATAAGTGACCAAAAATTCCCTTCCCTACAACTATTTGGAGACCACAAGATATTTTCATAAATACATTTTTGTAGTATGTTCCAAAGAGAACACTTGCACCGCAAGAAAAGAGTTACTAGCAATTCTAGTTGAAGGCTAATGTGAAGATGGATTTTGAGGGTAGATTCATGGTGAGTGTTATTTCCAATGGCAGAGAAGCTAAAAATGTTAGGATCTATAAGAGAAATACTGAATACCTTCCAACTTAAATTATTCTTACTATGAAGAGCATAGAGAGGGTGTGTTCTTTGCAATACTGGGGACTGAACCCAGGGCCTTCATATTAAACTACAACCTCAGCCCTTAGAAACTTTTTCTTTTTCTTTTTTTAAAGTGTGCATCGAGATTTTACTAAGTTGTCCAGGCTAGGCTCGAACTTCCATCCTCTGCCTCAGCCTCCCATGGTGTTGGTATCACAGGTATGTACTACGATACCCAGATATAAATAGCCTTTAATCTCAACATCTTTCTGTAAGAAAAAGGGAAAAATCTCAAGAAGAAAGGAATTGCCCAAAGTATGGTAGGGAGGAGCCATATGGCCATTTACTGCCACCTAGAAAAGGATTTTTGCACAGGAGAGCTATCATGAGTATAATTTGTTATAAATGGCTAAATTTAAATTTCTATTACCAAACAAAACCTGGTTTTGACAAACCAAAAAGGAAAATTCAACATATTCAAAAACAGAGTAGAACAAAATACTCATAAACCTTCCCTCAGGCCTTAGACAGTCATTATTATTTCACCAAGACTATTTTCCAAACTACAAGAGAAAATTGATTGTTTAAACAATATTATTTAACAATCTCCCATTAATTGACACTTCCCAGTTCCCGAGTTCACCCAATTATATTAGCCTTTAAACAGCCAGCACACTTCCATAATTTTTAATAAAAATGGCCATTTCACAAGGTTTAACTTGCTA
The DNA here is from genome assembly GCA_004025085.1 of Thryonomys swinderianus. Lineage (NCBI taxonomy): Eukaryota > Metazoa > Chordata > Mammalia > Rodentia > Thryonomyidae > Thryonomys > Thryonomys swinderianus. Next base: position 53,658 of record PVIC010005739.1, read on the forward strand.
AATAACGGTATTAATTTCAATAAAGCAATTAGCACATTTACATAATTTGATATTGTTATTTTAATAGAACACAAGAGCTTTAAAATGCAGTTACTAATACAGGAAGAAAAAGAGTGGCCTATTCACATGCAAAAACTAAACTTTGGCTCCCTGATAAAAACTTTGTAATAATAGCTCTTTATATTTTAGAAATAAGTGGAACTGGAGAGTTAAAGGGTTGAGGGTTGGTTTTCAGCATGTTTCAACGTTAATGTCTGGACAAAGAGCCCGTGTGAGAGAAGGGAGAGAAGAGGTACACGTGGGAAATGGTACCTTGGTCTTCAATGATGGTCTTGCAAAGAGCCGGTTGGTGAACCTGCTGTACTGGCAAGGGTACTTGCAATCCAAGGGAAAAAGAGTGCCGTTAGCTTTAGAAACACGACACTGTATCTAGAGGTTTCTTGGAGTTTGGCTTTTTCTGGGGGGGTGAGATAATTTTATATCTTTTTTAAATTGAATTCTTTATTGGTACAATTTATATACATCTCACAATCACACATAACATTGGGGAATTTGTACCAATATATGACACAGTCAGTTCTCATTTTTACCCATATCCCTACCCACCCACACCTCCCCACCCCCTATATACATGCTCTTTTATTTTCTTTCAGAATCACATTTATTCCTTCCCCTCATTGCATCCCCACACCAAATTTCCCTTGAAAATTTCCCATTCTTCAAAGACCATCATACTTTCTAGAGCTCATTTGCATCTACAGGTGCTGATATCAATGAGAAGATCTGGTATTTGCCTATCTGTGGTCCATTGATTTCACTCATTAGCATGTCCTCCAGGTGCATTCACTTGCACATAAATGAATCCATCTTGTCATTCTTTATGGCAGAATAGTACTCCATTTTATTTAAAAAACACATCTTCTTTATCCACTCTCCAAATGATGGGCATTTGGGTTGTTTCCAAGATTGAGCTATCACAAACTGAGCTGCTATGAACAGAGGTATACATCTGTCCTTCCAATGTGATTTTTAAAATTCTTATTGGGTATATTCCTAGCAGGGGGATAGCAGGGTCAAATGGGACCCCTAGTCCTAGTTTTCTGAGAACTCTCCACACAGATCTCCACAATGGTTGGACAGTCTACAATCCCAACAGTGGAGAAGGGTTCCTTTCTCCCCACAGCCTCGCCAGCATTTATTGTTGGTTGATTTTGTGATGGCGGCCATTCTTTGTGGAGTGAGATGAAATCTCAGTGTTGTTTTCATTTGCATCTCTCGAATGACCAGTGATGTTGAACATTTCTTCATATGTTTCTTGGCTGCTTTGACTTCTGCCTCTGAGAAGTATCTGTTCATTTCAGAAGCCCATTTTTGAATTGGGTCTTTAAACTTGGGGAGGCTGATCTGTTTAAATTCTTTATATATTGTAGATAATAGCCCTTTGTCTGATAAACTGCTAGCAAAGATATTTTCCCATGTTGTTGGTTGTCTTTTAGTGGTGCCAGTGACTTCTTTTGCTGTGCAAAAGCTTTTCAGTAGGATGAGATCCCATTTGTTGATTTTTTTCTGCTAGTTCTTGTGCTAGGGAGGTTTTATTCATAAAGTCTCTGCCTAAGCCAATGTCTCCAAGAGTTTTACCTAATCTGTTTTCCATTAGGCTTATTGTTTCTGTTTTAATGTTTACGTCTCATATCCATTGTGAGTTTAGTTTTGTGCATGGTGAAAGAGATAGGTCTAGCTTTAGCTTTTGGCAGGTTGAAGCCCAGTTTTTCCAGCACCATTTGTTAAAGAGGCTGTCTTTCCTCCATTGAGGATGTTTGACTCCTTTGTCAAAGATAAGGTGGCTTAGTGTATCCGGGGTTGTTTCTGCATCTTCTAATCTATTCCACTGGTCCTCGGGTCTGTTACTTTGCCAGTACCATGCAGACATACAGATAAATGAGGCCTATAGGACTCCAAAATGCTGTGACATAAAAATATCTACACCTAGACATATAATTATCAAGGTTCCAGATGCACAGCAAAAGAATAAAATACTGAAAGCAGTGAGAGAAAGGAAGAAAATCACCTACAAAGGGAAGCCCATTAGGATCACAGTAGACTTTTCAACACAAACACTCAACACAAGGAGAGCGTGGAGGGAAGTATTTCAAGCATTGCAGGAAAACAACGTCCAACCTAGACTGCTGTATCCTGCAAAACCTATACGGGGAAATAAGATACTTCCATGATAAAGAACACCTGAAAAACTTCACAAATCTGAAACCTGCACTCCAGAGCATTCTAAAGAACATCTGGGAAAAAAAAAAACCACGGGAAATTCCATACCCACGAGACCCAGGAGAGTGAATTCATTGAGGCAAACAAGAAACTAAATAGAAAAGGGGAAAGGCAAAGAAGAAAAGAACCAAGAACAGGGAAACATGGCAGCTCTGAATATGTCCATATCAGTCATAACCATTAAGTCAATGGATTCAATGGGCCAATTAAAAGACACAGACTAGCAGATTGGATCAAGAAGCAAGACCCTACAATCTGCTGCATACAGGAAACACACCTAATTCAGAAGGAAACCCATAGACTGAAAATAAAAGGTTGGAAAACAATCCTCCACGCCATAGGAAACTGCAAAAAAGCAGGAGTGGCTATCTTGTTTGCAGATAAAATAGATTTCAAACCCAAACTGATTAAAAGAGATAAAGAAGGTCACTATATTCTTGTACAGGGAACTATGCAGGAGTTTGGCTTTTTGATGAACATGTCAAGCACCTCCCCTGTCAATGACCTGACAGTAATGGGGCTTCCTGGTCTTGGGCACAGAGGATTACTCTGATTGGCTCTCTTCTTAGCACCAGAGGCCAGGTAGTGCTCAGAATCCTTACAGTTCATGCCCACATTGTCTCTAGGAGTTGGCAAGAACTCCAGTTTCATTGGGGTGGTGGATGGCGGTGCAGGCCATCAGCTTCTAGGGCTGCAGATGAAACGCAGA